>CAUYQU010098346.1:0-60771 GCA_963574635.1 Cheracebus regulus | reverse complement strand
CTAGCCTGGGCAATAAAACAAGAATCCCATTCTCTCTCCCTCTTTCTCTTCCTCTTTCTTTCTCTCTTTCATTCTTTTTTTTCTTTCTTTTGCTGTTTCTTTCTTTCTCCTTTTCTCTCTTTTTCTAAAATCTCTTCCTCTCTCTTTCTCTTTCATTCTTTTTTCTTTCTTTTGCTGTTTTTTTCTCCTTTTCTCTCTTTTTCTAAAATCTCTTCCTCTTTCTTTCTCTCTTTTTATTCTAAAAAATAAAAAATAAATAAAAAAATTATGCTCTGTCAATCTGAGCAGCCTCTTTCTTTCTCAGTTGGTGTTTGGTGCTATCACTTCCTGAGCAGCTGGGGCAAGAGTCTCTTGCTACCCTTTGCATCCTGAATTTTATTTCTTTGCTCTCTGAGCCTGTTTCTCTGGACATGAGCCCCCTGAGGGCTTTAGTCCCTGCTGTATTCCCCTCTCGTTTATTGATTTGTGTCAACTGAAAGGATGTGACTTTGTTCGGAAATAAGGCATTTGCAGAAGTGATCAAATTAAGATGAGGTCAGACTAGATCAAGGAGCTTGCTAATCCAATGATTGGTGTCCTTATGAGAAGAGGTAAATTTGGACATAGAGACAGGCACAGAGGGACGATAATGTGAAGACACACAGGCAGCTGTGTGCTGTGTGATGACAGTGGCAGAACTACACTGACGCATCTACAAGCCAAGGAATGCTGATGATCTCTGTCAACCATGAGGAGTTGGAAGAGGCCAGGAAGGACCCTTCCCTAGAGCATTCAGAGACAGCACGACCCTGCTGACACCTGGGTTACAAACTTCCAGTCTCCGGAACTGTAAACGAATAAATTTCAGTTGTTTTAAGCTCCCACTCTGTGATAATTTGTTGCAGTTGCCCTAGGAAACTAATATATCGTTCTAGCACAGAATCTGGCACACAGAAGTCCAAACATGTTTGTTGGGCAAATTACTTTTCTGACTCTATGTGATCTGTGACGGCTGAGATGGAGAGAAGCCCCAGCAATTGGCTGATAAAAAATGGAATGGTTAGTCCCTGCTTTCGTAAGTGAGAAATTCAGCAAGAGATGAAGTGGTTTATCCCAGGTAGACAGGGGACTGAGGATTTACTTCAGATCTTTCAATTCTGAGTTAATGAAAGGAGATAGGAAAGAGAAATGAGTCTCTTTGAGAGTCTACAATGAGTCAGGCACTGGGTATGTGGTCTAATTTAATTCTTTCAAGGACCCTGTGTTATGAGCATTCTTATCCACATTTCTGCAAAATAGACAATTGACATGAAAATACAGATGGGCCTCTGGATCTTGGATGTCCAAGGTCGTGTAGCAAATAGCAAAGCCAGAATTCCACCCCAGCTCTTTATGATTTGAAGGTGTTGCTTCCCTTGATCATGCTAAGGAGATTTATTGATCAGACAGCTTTCAAACATCAGAAGGACCTTTCAAGTTTATTTGGCAAATGATCTGGATCTACTTAGCTTAAAAACTCAAATTGTGAATGAAAAATTCAACATCTCCATTTTCTAGTCCTTATACAATCTTGATCTAAATTCACAAATATAAACATGATCAGTAGAACAGAGATAATATTTTAATATGTGCAGTGTATTTTTGTTCTTTTGAGAGTAATAAATTGCTGAGGTGAATAATATAACTAATAAATGAAACATAAAAATAACTAAACCTTAAGCTTAACTAAGGAATTTTTTACATTCAGTTTTTTCAATGAAGTAGCTGACAAACATTTCTGTAAAGGCATATAAAATACTTACAGATTATATTGTTTTATTATTTTGGGAGTGGTAAATGTAAATGACTTTTAATTGGATATGCAAGCTGTTTTCTTTCTCAGCATAATTTCTCTTAAAATTTTTGTAACAATTTAGAAAGGTTGTTTTTCAATTTATTTCTCCATTTTCTCAGGAAATTGTTATGAAGATTGGCTTATTTTTAAGTTGCTAACCTATTTGAGCATTTGGGGACAGCTTTCAACAGCTAATGACCTACACTTACCCCATATGTCAGGAACATTGAGTATAGTTAGCTAATGTTATATAATCTTTGGAAGAATTATTTTCATTAGAGTAATTGCTGCTATGGTTTGGAATGATTTATTCCATTTTCCCATGGTTTTGAAAAATATGAACAGAAAAGCACATGCTATAATTAAGTCAAACCATTAAAAAGAAAAGCAATGGTTTAACCCTGGAGTGAGTTTCTAAAATGTAAAAGTCATGTATTTCCTGAAGTTCAAAGATTGTGAGAGATTCAATGTCCATTGTCACATTTAAGAATACAGTCACGTGCCCCAAAACAACGTTTCTGTCATTGATGATGGACAACAGTGGTCCTGTAGACTATAATACCATATTTTTATTGTATTTTTTCTATGTTTAGATTTGTTTAGATACACAAGTGCCATTGTGTTCCAATTGCCTACAGTATTCAGCACAGTAACATGTTACACAGGTTTGTAGCCTAGGAGCCACAGGTTGTACCATGCAGCCTAGGTGTGTAGCAGCCTACGCCATCTAGGTTTGTGATATCTATCTCAACGTATCATCTAGCAACTTAAACTTTCTCAGAATGTATCCCTGTCCTTAATCAATGCATAATCTTTTTCTTTCTTTCTTCCTTTTTTTTTTTTTGAGACAGAGTCTTATTCTGTTGCCCAGACTGGAGTGCAGTGGTGTGATCTTAGTTCGCTGCAAACTCTGCCCTATGGGTTCAAGCGATTCCCTGCTTCAGCCTCCCAAGTAGCTGGGATTACAGGTGCCTGCCACTGTGCCTGGCTAATGTTTGGAGTGTTCGTAGAGATGGGGTTTCACCATCTTGGCCAGGCTGGTCTTGAACTCCTGACCTCATGATTTACCTGCCTTGGCCTCCCGAAGTGCTGGTATTACAGGTGTGAGCCACCATGCCCAGCTTCAACGGATAATGTTATACCCATTTCATCCAGCATGTCTTTGCTCTGCAGGTCCAGAGCCCTGTTGGGAGAAATGGATGTGTCTTAGAGCCTTCGTTGGGACTGACAAGTAGATGTGGCAGTGGCCTACATCTCCATGTAATGCCAGGGTCTGGGAACCAACCAGGCATCCAGGGTTTAGTTTGAGGGTGAGCATGCCCTGGTGTGACATGCAGGGGAAGATGGCAGAGGATATGTCCTGGGTGCTGCCAGCCACTTAGGGCCAATTGTGACCCCCTCTTCTAGAAAAATATTTTCTCTGCAGAACTCAAGGTAGCCACATATCTACTATATAAGACTATCATTAATTGCTTAAATTCTTCTATGAATTGAATAATAAACAGCAACCTGCTAGTGTGATAACCCCCAAATACATTTTAACAGAATACTTAATGAAATTCATGGAATTCTTCCCATTGGAGGGCATAGAAGCAAGATGTTAAAAGTGTCAATCACAGCATTGTGCATGATCTCAAATGGGCTGATTATTTTGGTCATGGGCTATCAAGTTAGCTTTGCCAAATTATTCTGCAGAAATGGAGCTAAAGAACCATAATCTGCTTTAAATAAAAGTCACAGGCAAGAATAATATTAAAGTTTAGATGGACTGTTGAAAACTTGAATGGCAAACCTTAGCAAGCATCCAACACCTCCTCCCAGAAATGCACAAAGATACATGAATCATTTACTTGATAAGATTATGCCTGGCCTTGGGTGCACTTTAAAAAAGATCAAAGCTAATCCAATAATAATGCTGTTGACTTTTTCTTGTGTTAAAAATCAAATTTAATAATGTTCTACTTCAGGCCTTATGTATCTAAGATGTTAGAACAGAAAAATTCATTTTCAAGGGCTAAGATTATTCCATTCTCCAGTTTCTTATGGACTGATGTTGGAGGTATGATCACCCAGAGACAGAAGCCACTTATCCCTGGGATGAAAGAGCCACAGACAGAGGGGCATTGGCTCTGCAAGACTTCAAGCTTCTATATTCTTTTGGGCTAGCTCTCCCAAAGAGAAGGTCTTGGTTTCTTTTCTCTCTCTCTTCTGTTAGTTTTGCTCCCCTTTTCATAGATATTATTATGATTAGAAAGGAAATTTGCTATAAAATTTTTTTCTGATTATAAAGATGATGTAAGCTTATTTGGAAAATTCAAGCAATATAGAAAAAATATAAATAGTAAAAATCTCAGTATATCTGGGATTTGGGCTATTCATCAACTCCATTTTCTCTTCCTGTGGGGACATAGTTGTACTGGTATCTCAGCCTCCCTTGTAGTAGGTAGCCATGACTGTGGTACATGTGTGCTGCTTCTGGGCTTGATTCATTTGTAGCCTTCCTTGTGATACTGCATAGTCTTTCTCTCTGTCCTGTTAGACTGTCATGGACAGGTCCCCCAGAGTGACGATGGGATCCACACAGTGGAGATAGTAAAGCACAAAGTGGCAGAAGCCTGAATTCCCTTTCCAACCCACACCCCTGTCACTGAACTTTATGCAAGTGAGAAATAAGCTTTCACTGTATTGGATCATTACACGTCTGTGTTTATTTTTCAATGCAGCATAGCCTATCCTACCTAACTAGTACATTATCTTACCACCAGAAATAATAAAGTAACATTTAGTGAGTGTAATTCCAGATCTCTTTATAAATAACACCTGTTCATGCACACACACACACACACACACACACACACACACACACACACACGTTTTTTCAAGTAGGATCAAATTATACATGATACCCTTTTCACTTACCTATATCTGGTGCAAATATTTCCATATGTTGTGTCCATATCATCCTTACAAATGAGGTCATGCTATTCCATTTAATGATTATGCCATAATTAAATAAATTAATTTTTCACTGATAGAAATTTAGTCAGTTTCCAACAACATTAGAATGAACAACCTTGCATACATCTCTTGCTATAAATGGTCAATTACAGCTTTAAGAGGCATTGCTAGAAGGCGATTGTAAGGGCAAGAGCAAGTTTTGATAATACTGCTAAGCTTCTCTTTAAAAAGATGATGATAATCCACTTGTCCATGAACAGTCAATAAAATGTACCTATTTTTGCCACCTTTACCCACCTGGTGTTGTCAAGCTATAGCATCTTGGCTCATTTAATAGGCCCATTTAAAAATGAGTTCATGGCAGTGATTTCACTGCATTTCTTCCTTTGCTTTTTTTTTTTTAAAATTGTACTTTAGGTTCTGGGGTACATGAGCAGATCATGCAGGATTGTTGCATAGATACACACATGACAGTGTGGTTTGCTGTGTCCATGTCCCTACAAAGGACATGAACTCATCGTTTTTTTATGGCTGCATAGTATTCCATGGTGTATATGGGCCACATTGCTTTTGATATTGACTTTCCTTTTACGTGTCTATTAACCTTTCATCATCTGTGTTTCCTCTTTTGTGAGTGATCTGTTTGAATGTTTTGCCAGTTTTTCTACTGGTGTGTAATACTGGGATTTATAATAAGATATGCACATTGTATTTGGCCTTTGTTACTGGTTCCTGGCACAGAGCTCCTTAAACTCTTGTAATTTCCTGAGCAATAGGGGTGCTAAGGTGTATCGTTTGTCCTAATATTTGGTCTTTGACTACAGTTCCTGACACAGAGCTCCTAATCCTCGTAATTTTCTGTAATTTTATTTCAACAAGGCCACTCTTGGTGGATTCCTGGATGGGAACTGATCATGAGAGAGATCAAACCATGATTAAAAGCTTGGAACTTTCAGCCCTAACACATCCACCCTCCAGGAAGAGGCTGGAGATTGAGTTAATAATCAATCATGCCCCCATTATGAAGCCTCCATAAAAATTTTTGAACTACAGGGTTCAGGGAGCTGATAAATATAAGTAAAGTATTTTCCTGAGGACTGCAAGCCATTCCAGCAAATTACTGAACCTGAGAGAAAAAGAAGAATCCCTAGTTTATAGCCAGTTAGTCAGAGTTGTGGGAGGGTGGCCAGGACTGGTGGTTGGCATCAAAAGTAGGGGGTAGCCTTGAGGGGCAGATGCTATAACTTGTGGGAGCTGACTCCAGGTAGGTATGTCAGAATTGCATTGAATTGCAGGATGCTGAGCTGGTGTCAGAGAATTGGTGGATGCAGGAAAGAGCCTGCACATCTGGTGTCAGAAGTGTTCTGTTGGAGAGTGGAGATAAACAGTGCTTTTCCAGAGAGAGTCTGTCTTGTTCATATTAATTAGCTGGAGCTTGTCCTCCCTACTTCAGGTTTGTGATTTTTTTTTTTTTTTGCCAGTGGAATATCCTCATAAAACTGACACAACTACCAAGCTCTAGAATTTAAGCAATCTTTGAGGACTTAGGGGAGCTTCTTTTCAACCTCAGACATACCAGAAAGCAACAAATTCTGTAGCAGTTTTCTGGTTAATATGGCAATAGGGAAGATGGAGAGGTGGTTATGCAATGAAAGGGGAGACATGGGAAGAAACACACCAGAAGACATAACATTAGGAAGACATTTGGAAAACATACAAGCATCCCAAAAAGATAAATTGCAACACTGCCAGTTGGGCAAGATGATTAAATGGCAGAAATATTTATATTGCTTAGGTAGAAAGAAGGGAGTAGTCTCAGACATGGAATGGCTAAGCTACTGAAAGAATTTAGACCATTTGGGGTCCTTCTGTCCCCATTGAAGTTGGAAACCATGTAAAATTAGCTTATTAATTATAAATAAAAATGCTTTGGTCATACCACATTTTCTGAGGAAATCATAGGCCTGTTACCCTAATGTTTGGGGACTCCGGCTGGCTAACATCACTCCCTTTGCCCCATCAGCAGCCGCAGTGATGTGGAGGAGTCCCACGTGGGCATTCCTCTTAGAGCTGAGAGTGCGGAACAAGGCAAGGCATTCTTGAGTCCTAAAGAGTCCCTATTTTCTAGAAAATGGTAGCAGGACAAAGAAAAGCGGCCATCTAACCTGGCACCAGCACTGGAACTTTAACCAAAGGGTTATCTTACTCTGTCATTAAGAAATGGGTTTGAATACACATTAAACAAAAAGAAAACTACAGGCCAATATCTTTGATGAATATTCATGCAAAAATCCTCAGTAAAATACTAGCTAACTATAGTCAACAACACATTAAAAAGATCACCCATCATGACCAAGTGGGATTTATCCCTGGCATGCAAGGATGGTTCAACATACACAAATCAATCAATGTGATACATCATATAAACAGAATGAAGAACAAAACCATATAATCATGTCAATTGATGCTGAAAAAGCATTTGATAAAATTCAACATTCTTTCATGATAAAAACCCTTAAAAACTTAGTATAGAATAAATATACATCAACATAATAAAAGCCATATATAATAAAACCACAGCTAGTATCATACTGGATGAAGAAAAACTGAAAGCCTTTTCTCTAAGATCTGGAACAAGACAGGGATGCCCACTTTCACCAATGTTATTCAAAATAGTACTGGAAGTCCTAGCTGGAGCAATCAGACAGGAGAAAAAATAAAGGGCAACTAAATTAGAAAGGAAGAAGTCAAATTATCCTTGTTTGCAGATGATATAGTTATTATATTGGAAAAAATCTACAGGCTCCACCCAAAAGCTATTATAACTGATAAACAAATCCAGTAAAGGTTTAGGATACAAAATCTATATACAAAAATCAGTAGCATTTCTACATGCCAACAGTGAAAAATTTGAAAAAGAAATCAAGAAAGTAATCCCATTTACAATAGCCACAGATAAAATTAAATTACCTAGGAAATAAAGAACTCTATAATGAAAACTATAAAACACTGATGAAAGAAATTGAACCAGACACCACAAAATGGAAATATATTCCATGTTCATGGATTGGAAGAATCAATGTTGTTAAAATGTTGATACTATCCAAAGCAATCTACAGATTCAAAGCAATCCCTATCAAAATACCAATGACATTCTTCACAGAAATAGAAAAAACAATTCTAAAATGTATGTGGAACCACAAGAGACCCAGAAAAGTCAAAGCTATCCTAAGCAAAAAGAACAAAACTGGAGGAATCACATTACTTGACTTCAAATTATAACACAGAGCTACAGTAACCAAAACAGCATGGTACTGGCATAAAAATAGACACATAAATCAATGGAACAGAAAAGAGAGCTCAGAAACAAATCCATATACCTGCAGTGAACTCATTTTCAACAAGGGTGCTGATAACACACACTGGGGAAAAGACAGTCTCTTTAATAAATAATTCTGGGAAAACTGGATATTCATAGGCAGGATAATGAAATGGGACCTCTATCTTTATACAAAAAGCAAATCAAAATGGATTAAAGATTTAAATCTAAGACCTCAAACTATAAAACTACTACAGAAAAAAATTGAGGAAAATCTCCAGACAATTGGTCTGGGCAAAAATTTCTTGAGTAATAACCTATAAACACAGGCAACCATAACAAAAATGGACAAATGGGATCATATCAAGTTAAAAAGATTTTGCACAGTGAAGGAAACAATCAACAAAGTGAAGAGACAACCCACAGAATAGGAGAAAATATTTGAAAACTATCCATCTGACAAGGGATTAATAACCAGAATATATAAGGAGCTCAAACAATTCTATAGGAAAACAAATCTAATAATCTGATCAAAAAATGGGCAAAAGATTTGAATAGATATTTCTCAAAAGGAGATACACAAATGTCCAACGGGCACATGAAAAGACACTCAACATCACTGATCATCAAAGAAATGCATAGCACAACTATAATGAGATATCATTTCACCCCATTTAAAATAGCTTATATCCAAAACACAGGCAATAACAAATTCTGGTGAAGATGTGGAGAAAAAGGCAGCCCGCTGTTGGTGAGAATGCAAATTGGTACAACCACTATGGAGAACAGTTTGGAGGATCCTTAAAAAACTAAAAAATGAGCTACCATATGATCCAGCAATCCCACTGCTGGGTATATACCCAAAAGAAAGGAAATCGGTATACCAAAAGGAAATCAGTATACCAAAGTGATACCTAAAGTGATCAATGTTACAGTGCTGTTCACAACAGCCAAAATTTGGAAGCAACCTAAGTGTCTAACAACAGATAAAGGGATATAGAAAATGTGGTACATGTACACAATGGAGTACTATTCAGCCATAAACAGAATGAGATCCTATCATTTGCAACAACCTCGGTGGAACTGGAGGTCATTATGTTAAGTGAAATAAGCCAGGCACAGAAAGACAAACATTGCATGTCTTCACTTATTTTGGGGATCTAAAAATCAAAACAATTGATCTCATGGAGACAGAGTAGGATAGGTACCAGAGGCTGGGAAGGGTAGTGGGAGGCTGGAGGGAGATGGGGATGGTTAATAGGTATAAAAAATAGAATGCATAAGACCTAGTATTTGACAGCACAACAGAGTGACTTTAGTCAATAATAATTTAATTGTACCTTTAAAAACAACTAAAAGAGCATAGTTGGATTGCTTGTAACATAAAGGGTAAATGCGTGAGAGAATGGATACTTCATTCTCCATGATGTGATTATTACGCATTGCATGCCTGTATCAAAACACCTCTGTACCTCATAAATATACATACCTCCTATGTACTCATAAAAATTACAAATAAAAAATGGAAAGCCCTGGGGGGAAAGAATGGGCGTGACCACTGGAGTGATGACAGCTCTGTGCAGTGTAATCACCAGACCCTGTCAGTGTCAGTCACACAAGCAACTTGGGGCAGGTAGCAGGGCTCAGGTCCTAGAGTGGGGTTCTAGGGACTTGGTCCTCTATGGGAAGTTCTGAAAACCTGGTGCTCCAGGGAGACCATCTAATCCAGTCCACTTGGCCTTACACAAGCTGGTCTATGGAGCAACTCTAGTGGAGCAGAGAGAACCCCTCTGACTATGTCAGGTGAGTACGATGAAGGCTCAGACTCGGAGGAGCAGGGATCTTACAGGTTTCTGCAGCTGTTTCCCTTTGGGAGGCTGACAAAATCTTTGAGCCCTTGACTTTAGGCCCTGTATGTGAATAAATGTGAGCACACCCAAGACATTTTAGGTGCTTCACAGAGGCCAGATGTATGCTCCAGGCATGACACGGGAGGCAGTGACGGACCACAGTAAGTGCTAAAGCTGCATCTTTTGAAGCAGAGAGTAGAGGGGCAGGGTGTCTCTGTGAATACAGGCTCTGCTCCCTGAATACCCATTTTCAGTTTCCTCATTTGAGGGGGCCACAGGAAAGGGTGTTGGCCATGCTGGGCTCTGAAGGGAACCTCTGATGCAGAGGCTGAGACCAGAGCAATGCTGACGGCATCCCTGTTCTGGAAGGTCTCCAAGGAATATCCAGGACCAGGGAGTCCAGTGCTGGCCTTTTCTGGAGCACTTTATTGGCCTTTGGCTGTGTTCTAGGCTCTGTGGTGAGTGCTACAGGGCCCAAGGATAGGTAAGGGTTCTGTGTTTCAGGAGGACCGGATTACATTTCGGTTCAACTCGAAAATGCCCAGTAGGGCATCTGGGAGAAGTTATCACAAGGGCTTGGGGTTGTTTCTATGCACTAGGCATTGCCTGCAGATAAAATAAATCATTTCTCAATTCACGTCCGTGTTGCTGTTATTACACGTGAGTACATGCTGCTGTGATAACAGATCACACATTTATGAATGAACTGACTTTAACTTTTTGTCAATATGTATTTTCTCTCTTCCTCTCCCATCTTTTGTGTAAGTCTATGACTTGCCTGAGGTTATAACATCATTCTGACGCTGGGAAAGTTTGGACATTGGCCTAGATTTTTGCTGGGCAGGGTCATGGCTATTGGCAGAGGGGGCACCTCCGTGGTTATAGCGGTGAAACCTGCTTGCAGTGGATTTCTCGGCAGAGAAAGAACATGGATGGACAGGTGCTGCCTCTGCTGAGTGTGGAGGGTGGGAATGCATGGGTGTTTGAGGTTAGATAAGCTTGTACAATTGGTCCTAGCCCTACTTGAGGGTAGCTGGTGAACCTTCTGATCCTGCTTCTCTTAGGCTGGCCCACAGAGAAGCAAGACCCCTGCCCCCTATCCAGCCAAACTCACACAACGTCCCTGAATCCGAGAGATGCTGCTCTGATCCTGACCACATATGCTCCTATTAGGCTGTCCCCTTTTTGGGAGTTTCTCTTGCCATCTTTTGGATCCTTGATGATTGTTTCAGAGCCTGAATGCATGAGCTCGAATTCCAGTCCCCTCCCATTGTAGCTGGGTTGCTTTGGACAAGTTATTTTACTTCTCTGTGTCTCTGTTTTCTCATCTGAAAGTCTATTAGTACCAACCTCACGGAACTGTTGTCAAGGTTAAACCTGGTAATACACATAAAGCTCTTAGAACAAAAATGGCTCTTAGCATCATGGTGAGGTGCTACAGCATGGCGGTTAGGCAACTGGGTTTGCAGCCAGGTGGCCTGGGTTTGAATCCTGACTGTTTCTTCCTAGCTGGGTGCTCTTGAACAAGTTTCTTGACCTCTCTGTGCTTAAGTCTCCTCCTGCATAGCACAAGGATAATAACTGTATACATCCCAGAGGATTATTGTGAAGAATTAATGAGAAAACAAAATGGTTAGAAAGGCCCCTGATGGATACTAAGTACTATGCAAATACTAACATATTAATTTTGTTTTACAAATGAATGAGGAAACAGAGAGGTTAAGAAACTTCCCCGAAGTCACAAAGCTAATAAATGGTAGTGTTGAGACTGGGGAGACTAGATCCCAGGATAAAAGGGGAAACATTTCCACATTTCTCCAAAGTACTTTTCTTCTTCTGAGAGGCAAAGGGAGTATTGTGAGATTCACCTTAGTCTGTGCATGACCCTTTCCAAATCAGCTGACAACAGCATCCTCATCCTGGTTCA
Organism: Cheracebus regulus; assembly: GCA_963574635.1. Lineage (NCBI taxonomy): Eukaryota > Metazoa > Chordata > Mammalia > Primates > Pitheciidae > Cheracebus > Cheracebus regulus. The sequence continues at coordinate 48,904 of CAUYQU010098346.1, read as the reverse complement.
GAAATAACCGCGTGGGAGTACTGCTGTTGCAGCTGTTTTGGTCTGATATGATTTGCTGATGTGCACTGACAATTACTCTGGGAGGCGTTTCCACTGTCTCCCTGGCCCACTTGGAAGGGTTCTGGCTTTTAGCTTTGCCTCAGATCTGACCCACTCAGGTACAACAGTCTTTTCAGAAGTCCCATCTGCCTTGTACCCAGAATGCACATGAAGATGGCATTCTCCTGGTTCTCAGCAAACCACAATTCAAATGCTATAGATGCTTAAAAATAGTCTCTCTGTCCCCAAACATTCCCCAATCTTGTTCTTATTTCCCAAACCTTAGGAACCCCTCTCATGTATCTGACATTTCTTGCTATATATAGCCAGTTGGCTTAAAAGTGCATAAGTGTGTGTGTGTGTGTGTGTGTGTGTGTGTACTCTGAATGCTGGGGCAGTTTCCTTCCTTTCTAAAGGGAATACCAGCAAAGCTGCAAAACGTCTCCATGGAAACCAGCCTCTCAATTCATCAGGCTTCTGTAGTGTCTAATACATTATCTGAAAGGCAGGCAGGGACTAATGAGGCAACTTAATAGAACTCACAACATGACATTTTATAACACAATGCCCATTCCTAATCAGCTCGTGGCACTCGAAGGATGAAGGAATCCCACGTTTTACCTCACTCAGGCTTCGACTGCCATGCAACTTTGGTGGATTTACCACATCCCCACCTCCCGTGCCATGAAATATAGGTCTCTGTAGTAACTTACAATGTAATTTAAAATGATAATTTCTCCATAATGATGACTCTTCTCCCCCAACCCAACTGCCTTTCAGGTTTCTTATGTTGTCATAATGTGTTTTCTTTTGTTACAATGTTTTTCGATTCACTGAGAAAACAGATGTGATTTTGGGAGAAATATCCTTGATGTTTTTGGTTTATTTTCCAACTTTCCCTCACACACTTCTACATTTTCTTTATCAGAGGATGGTAGTAAGGTTCTAAACAATATATATTCAACCTGTTTGTATTTATGACTGGAAGCAAAATAGGTGTAGATCTTGTTGTAAGTAAAAGAAATAAGTGGTTGGATATTAGGCTTCCAAGGTTTGTTAGGAAGTTAGAAATAGTAACAGATAGGATAAAGCAGGTATGGGGTGAGCTAAGAAAGAATCAAGCCACAAGTACTTTCCACAGGTACATTACTTCATCCCTAGAACCCTTTTTGTATCACTGTAATTGTCTGGATATCTTAACAGTTTTCCAAATTATTTGGTCTCATTCACAATAGGCAAACTGGATATTGGCCTTGGGTAGTTATTGCTTTACTTTCTGTTTACAGTTTCTTCTGTTGTTGTTAAGAATCCTTCTGGCAACAGATAGTGAATGATTCCAAATCTCTTTCAACTTAATGAACCGTTTTGCCTGAAAGGCTCCGGGAAAAAAATGTAGGATCAGATTATGTGAGGCAAAAATTGTGCTAAATTGTTTGTCATTTTAGAATTGAGATCAGAATGTCATTGCCTCAAAAATTGAGGTTGTTGTGTTTGCCTCTTAGACTTTTTAACTACTGGTATTTAAAAATAATCATAAATTATTATTAGAATGATTATAGCAGGGGAATATAATTTGAGAATGCTTAGAGATTGAAATTCCATCTCACAGATATGAGAGAACATTATGTATTTAAAGAAAAAAAAAAGGCTGGGCGCAGTGGCTCACACCTGTAATCCCAGAACTTTGGGGGGCCGAAGTGGTAGATCACGAGGTCAAGAGATCAAGACTGTCTTGGCCAATATGGTGAAACCCCGTCTCTACTAAAAATAAAAAAATTAGCTGCGCATGGTGGTGTGCACCTGAAGTCCCAGCTACTTGGGAGACTGAGGCAGGAGAATCACTTGAACCCAGGAGATGGAGGTTGCAGTGAGACGCGATCATGCCACTGCACTCCAGCCTGGTGATAGAGAGAAACTCCGTCTAAAAAAAAGAAAAGACAGAAAATAAAAACTTCCCAGAACCATATTCCCTCTTCAACAATGTACTACTTATAAAATTATGTGGTTATGCTTTTTAGTAAATCTGTCTGTCTTCTTAAAACTTGGCCTTTTCTTGTATTTTTGTGTGGCTCTGATATAAGCGAAGGCTCCTAATTGCATGTGGGTAAACTTCTCAAAATTTCCATAAGTTGATTCATTATTTTTTTTATATTTGGCTGTGAAAAAAGCCTGGATAAAAAAAGGACATTAATTAAATTTTAAATACTTTTTTCCAACAGAAAAATCTAAAATAAATAATGAAAGAAACAATAGATTGAAAAACCTAGTTACATTTCTAATTTCATGTGAATAGAGGTAATATTTCTTCTGCTTGAAAAAAAAAGAGCCAAAGACAGCATTAGGAATACATCAAAATTCATAATAATAAATGAAAATAAAATGCCTAGTTAAGTTCCAAAAGAAGTTTTCCTGTTTAGGGTTCACAAAGTTAAGCCAACAGAGTTTTACCTGTTTAATGGTGTTATTTATTGTTTGGTGAGGAAGAAATTAAAACACATTAGTGAAAATAATTCCAAATCTAAGCTGTTGGACCTTTAAATTAATTTGAACCTTAAAGGAATGAGACTGTGGGGCCCAGACATGTGACAGGCAGCTATAACCCAGGCAGCAGTAACCTTTGTTTCTCGGATTATAGATTAGCCTCCTTCTTTACCTACGTTGTTTTGTAAAATGTTGTAAATGACTGAAGGGTGCCAGGGAAGACCTTGCTCTTACTGTTTATCTTCATCATAAATTAATTTCCCTTTTATTCTCTCATGCAAAGACTTCATGGCTATCACATTGTCTAAGATGGAGTGTTAAATACATTTTTTTTTTTTGAGATGGAATTTCGCTCGTTACCTAGGCTGGAATGCAATGGTGCAATCTCTGCTCATTGCAACCTCTGCCTCTCGGGTTCGAAGTGATTCTCCTGCCTCTGCCTCCTGAGTAGCTGGTATTACAGGTGCCTGCCATCATGCTTGGCTAATTTTTGGTGTTTTTAATAGAGACGAGGTTTCACCGTGTTGGCCAGCTGGTCTCAAACTATCGACCTCAGGTGATACACCTGCCTCTGTCTCCCAAACTGCTGGGTTTACAGGTGTGAACCACTGTCCCTGGCCCATTCATTTAAACTGGAAAGGAAATAAAAAGCTGTAGAAAAGAAAACAAACTGCAACTAATTACACTGTTGTAACTCACAATAAATGTAAATGTAATCCTATGAAATTTCTTTGTTTTCTTCTTATATAAGCAAGACCTTAACTTTTAACTTTGAAGCACTGACCCATTTATGTGGAGTCTGTGTTTTCCAGATGGCTATTCCCAGCTTTTTGCTTGAATAAACTCTTTAAAACTGTTTTAGGATCCCTTTAATTGTTTCAGGTTGATCTGTTGGTATGCACATGTTCCTGCTCTAACTGGGTGTGCTGCAATTCAATTCTGATACCAACCAACTGGAGTTAGACTTCACAGGTCCCAGAGGCCATGGATTTACTCTGGATTTGCTGTGTGTCTGTCACTTGGCACTGCGTCTACATGACACTGCTCCAGATGCCAACTGCACATTGGGGGTCCTAGGCTACCCTCACTTCTGACCTATGCTCTGATCAGATTTTCAACTACAGATTCTGGGGTTCTCATGACCCATTCAGGTTCCATAATTTACTAGAATGACTCACAGAACTCAAGAAAGTGCCATGTCGAGGTTATTACCCTTTTTCTTACTCCTCATCCCTTTGGCAAACCCAAATATTCAGATAATTTGTTTCTTTTTGAAAGCTTATTATTATTTTATTTGCTTTTCTGAAGAGCTTAGGATATAAGAACTTAGGAGATATACCGACCAAAAACCATGAAGGAAATATATGTTGCTAGCCCTGCAAGGATGTGCCTTGTTTGGGTAGTTGGATTTTCTTGTTAACAATGTCTTCAGTAGAAAATAACCTGCTGTGTTCAATATTTTTTCTTCTTGAAAATCTTAAAAATGTTTTAGCTGGTTTTCCGGTCTCAGGAGAGTGTGACAGATACTTATTTTCCATTAATGATGCTCATTCTTGCCATGTCACAACCACTGCTGCATGGTTTCGTGAAGGTGTGACTAAAATTGTTCTGACCCCAGCATACCAGCACATAATGTGGAAAATAATTTTTTTATTGAGATGAATTTCACATAACAAAAACTTGATCATTTTAATTTAAAGTGAACGTTAACTACATGGTTGCACAATGCTGTATAAACACCACCTCCACCTAGTTCCCAAACCTTTTTATCAACCCAAAAGGAAATCCTCTACTCACTTAGCCATTCTCTCCTCCAGAAGGCAATTTTTTATTTCTTAATATTTTAAAATTTAATTTTACATCCTGAGTTACATGTGCAGGACATACAGGTTTGTTACATAGGTAAAGTGTGCCATGGTGGTTTGCTGCACATGTCAAGCCATCACCTAGGTATTAAGCCCCACATGCATTAGCTATTTATCCTGATGTTCTCCCTCCTCCCCCATCCCACAACAGGCCCCAGTGTGTGTTGCTCCCCTCCCTGTGTCCTTGTGTTCCAGGAGGTAATTATTTTTAAATGAAATCTTTGTTATCAGTCATCCACTTAGCACATACTTATGCCAACTGTGTTAGGGTGCTTTATTTCTTTATAATTTTCTCATTTTTCCTAAATGTATTATATATTGTTATAGGAAGATTCTAGTCAACAGGGTCTGGTTAATCAAATAGTAAATTCTACTCTGTAAATAGCATCTATATCCTTTATTTTATCCAGAAAAAAATGGCAGACACACAGCAAATCCTAGTAAATGCTGAATGACAGTTTTCCTGTAATGGTATTGGACTAGAATTACGTAGTCTAACAGTTGTATTATTTTAAGATTTCTTTAGCAGGCATTAGTCCTGACCAACCAGAGACATGATTGGATACCTGAGTCAATGCGAAGATTCCACCAGAGGAGGATAATCGACATAGAGGAGCTGTCACACCTGTTTGTTAAAATACATATTTCTCACACTGCTTCAGGTGAGTCAGGTTGAACTGAACTGCAACTTGAACCTACTGTTCTCAGGTGAGCCAGCTTCCCAAAAGTTGCTGTTTGGAGAGACAGATGTAATAACAATTTGGCTGTGTGTGAAGGATGACAGGTCCCTTGTCATGCTAGGAGCTGGGGAGTGGCTTCCAGACACCATTTCACAATGAAGAGTGGGTCATGGTTTCATAGGCACCTGTTGTCTATGGCCATACCACTCTGAACATGCCCAATCTCATCTGATAGGCACCCATTCCTCATGGATGGGGAAGGTGGGGTTCTGCCAGGGCTGTGCCCAAGTGCCTGGTTTCATTTTTCTCCCAACACCAGATATCAGCCAGTACCACAGAACCAGCTCTGGGGCTCCTACAAGTTGGGAGCCGTTCCTGAAAACCCACTCAGCTCTCTGCTCCGGAAGCCTCTGAATGGGTGCGGGCTATTGTTTTATGCAGGAAATTATCTGTCAAAAGAAACGCCTTCTCTTTTCCTCCTCAGCATCGAGAGGCATATTTTTGCTGACAGGATGCTTGACAAGAGAAAATGTCCTTCTTCGTGTTAGATGTTGGGGTCTATGGCTTTGCTGGAGCCGGCTCACATAGACAATGAGTGGGAATTTCTCACATACCTCTAATCTCTATGGATTCGATGCTGATTGTCTTTTGTGAGGATGTAAAACCCACTATTGGTTTTGGGTTCACTGAGGAAAAGGGGCTCTGTCTAGAAGCCATAGGGTTAAACCACTTTTAATAAATATTTAGATTGGGTCTTATATGACTGCTTAGAATGTTTCAGTGGAATTGATACCAAAAAGAGGCACTTGAGAGTGATGTCAGCAGGTGACGGAATAAGACTTTTCAGTGCTTGTTCCTTCATAGAAACATCACTTTGAACAACTTTTCATGCATGAAAATATCTTCACAAGAGCTAAGGAAGCCAGGGAAGAGACTACAGTGCCAGTGGGCAGCACAGAAATAAGGACACATTGAAGAGGGAGGGACAGATTCACATTACCTGTGTCACCCTCCCCTAAACCGGGGTGGCACAACATGGAGAGAGATGCCAGGCAGGCCCCCCAGCCTCAGTCTGCAGGCCGGCACCTGCCGACCCAGCCTCCAAGCCCAACTCAACGCCAGGCCAGCATCCTCAGACTTAGGCTCTGGGCACACCTGAGGCTCCAGAAAAATGCTGCAATAAACATAGGAGTTGTAAAAAAGGAAATTCTGTCACTTGCAACAACATGGATGAACCTGGAGCAAATGATGTTAAGTGAAATAAACCAGGTACAGAAAGACAAATACTGCATGATCTCACTTACACGTGGAATCGAAAAAAGTCCAACTCATATGATATGGTTTGGCTTTGTGTCCCCACCCAAATCTCATCTCAAATTGTAATCTCCATAATCCCCACATGTCAAGCAAGGAACCTGGTGGGAGGTGATTGGATCAGCTTCTCCCATGCTGTTCTTCTGATAGTTGGTGGGTCATTGTGAGATCTGATGGTTTTATAAGTGTTTGACATTTCCTCCTACACACTCTCGCTCTTTCTCTCCTGCCACCATGTGAATGAGGTGCCTGCTTCCCCTTTCACCACGATTCTAAGTTTCCTGAGGCCTCCCTAGTTGCATGGAATAGTGAGTCAATTAAATCTCTTTCCTTTATAAATGATCCAGTGTCAGGTAGTTCTTTACAGCAGTGTAAAAATGGACTAATACACCATAGAAGCAGAGAGTAGGTAGAATAGTGGTTCCCAGAGGCCAAGGGGTGGGAGATGTTGGTGAAAGAACACAAAGTTTCAGTGAGACAGCAGAAGAAAGTTCTGGATGCTTACCATATAGTATGGTAACTATGGTTAATAATTATGCTTTATATACTTGAAATTGCTGGATATACAGAATTAGATCTACTACAGTTAGATCTAGTACAAACCTATCACAATTGCTACATCTGTACTTAAAAATTTCTAGAAAGTAGATCTTAAATATCACCACAATAAAGATATCTTTTTGAGATGGATATGCTAACTAGCTTGATTGAATCATTTCACAATGTGTACATATATTCAAATATCACATTGTAAATATATACAATTTTATTTGTCTATGATATCTCCATGGAGCTGGGTGGAAAAAGAGACATATGCATTTTTAAAAAGGGAAAGTTCTTGACATAAAAAATGCATAATTTTGTTCTGGTTAATGTAGAGTCAGCCTGTGTCAGGACAATTCAAAATTCAAATTTGAGAAGTCATGGGAACTCCTACAGGCCAAGTCCTTTCTCTTCTTAATGTCATATTTAACACCTTTATAATTTTTATGATGATACGACTGTTAGACAAACATAATTCTGAAGTAAAACCGTCATTAGTAAAACTGTCATTCAACCAACCTCTTTCCTCATGTCCAACTCCTGTCAGAAATGACCAAAAACTGGACGGTTTAAAACTATATATATTTATTCTCACTGTTCTGTAGATGAAAAGTCTGAACTCCAGGTATATGGACGGCCAAGTTCCCTCCCAGGGATCTAGGGGAATGATATGGTTTTGCTCTGTGTCCCCACTCCAATCTCATCTGGAATTGTAATCCTCACGTGTGGCAGAAGGGACCTGGTAGGAGGTGGTTGGATCATGGGGGCATTTTTCCCCATGCTGTTCTTGTGATAGTGAGTGAGTTCTCACAAGAACTGATGGTTTTATAAGTGACAGGTTTTCCTGAGCACGCTTTCTCTCCTGCTGCCATGTAAGACATCATGCTTCTCTTTTGCCTTCCATCATGATTGTAAGTTTCCTGAGGCCTCCTAGCCATGCCTCCTATTAAGCCTGTGAGTCAATTAAACCTCTTTTCTTAATGAATTACCCAGTTTCAGGTAGTATCTTTATAGCAGTGTGAGAATGGGAAGGATGCTTTCTAAGGATTCTCCCAAATACAGGGAGGTTCTTTCTGGCCTCTTCCAGATCCTAGTGGCTGCTGGTCATCCTTGGCTTCACGGGTTTATTCCTCCGTCTTCAATGCTGGTGTCTTTAAGTCTCTGTTCTCCCTGCATGTCACCTCCTTCCCTGTGTGTAGTCAAATCTCTCTCTGCTTCCATCTTACAAGGATACATGTGATTGCATTTAGGGGCCACCTGGATAATGCAGGGTATTCTCTCCAAGTCAAGATCTGTAGTTTCATTTGCTGAGACTTTTTGACCTTATAAGGTAAAACATTTAAAGGTTCCAGGAATTAGGATGTGGATTGTGGAGGCCAATTTAAAAATATACTACAGTAGTTAAGCAGATTTTTTTTACTGTAGGACATTTTGAAACATTTATTATACTAAATGTAATTCATTGAGAATCTCAAGATGAGGGGTAAGAACTTCCTAAAATTATTGAATCATCAATACCCTTCTTCAAGCCTGCTTTAAGAAAATTTATTCTGAGGCTATCATGAGACTAAAGCCTCTAGGAATACTTCAGAAAATATCATCCTATGGATAACTGGGAAACAACAAACTCCTTGTCTAGCACTCAATGCTTTATTTGATCTGACCCAATCTGTCATTTCTAAACATTTTTTTATTATTGCCTTACTTGAAGTGTCCAGCTTTACTGAGTATGTTCTGATTACTGTTCTCCAAACATATATTGTGCTCTCTTGCCTCTATTTTTTCTCCTAAGTGAATGGCCACTGTATCCATCTGTTTTCACATTGCTGATAATGACATATCTGAGACTGGGTAATTCATATAGAAAAAGAGGCTCAATGGACTCACAGTTCCATGTGGCTGGGGAGGCCTCACAATTGTGGCAGAAGGCGAGAGAAGAACAAAGGCATGTCCTACATGGAGGCAGGGAGAATGAGAACCAAGCAAAGGGGAAACTCCTGATGAAATCATCAGATTTTGTGAGATGTATTCACTACCACAAGAACAGTATGGGAGAAACCGCCCCTGTGATTCAATTACCTCCCTCTGGGTCCCTCCCATGACCCAGGGAGCTACAATTTAAGATGAGATTTAGGTGGGGACACAGCCAAACCATATCATCACCTATCTCCTTCTCCACTGCACCCCTAACTTGCAGCACTGTGACCTCTTCTCTCTTACTAAGTCCAGGCATTCTCCAAGGCCCAGCTTTCCCCAAATCTCCCTGAATCCCCCAAGAAAGGATCTCCTCTTTTCTACATTTTAGCTTCAGTATTGTGGTACCCTGGGATCAATAATAATCAAGTATAGAAATGTGCAAATAGTTACTTTTTTTTTTTTGTTTTACAAGCACTGTCAAGGTTATCCCTTTAATGATCATGTTGTTTTGCAACATGGAAACTGGAACTAAAACTAGGAGCTAAAATTACAGCATAATGTTGGGGTTCCTCCAGGAAGTGGGGCATTGTGGGCTGAACTTCACTTGATACTGTGTCTTGGCTTAAAAAAGTAAAAATGTGGAGTCTGCAGGTGTGTCTCTCTCACTTGGAATCTTATCTATTTCCTTACGATAATTAAGTCTTGTTCAAAGTAGTGTTTAACTTTCTAACTCAGACTTAGGGGTATGGCTCCTGTTTTTTAACTTACCTCCTTCTTCCTCCCCCATGGTGCCAACTGATAAATACTTAGTGACTATTTGGTTATTTCTGATTTATGAAAAAAATCAGACTTTTTAAAAAAGAGAATGCAAGGAAGAATTGTGTAAAATAATTATGATGAATACAACTCTCGATGTACTCAAAGAAAGAATTTCTTTCTTCCTTGACGGCCATACAGTAACATTTCCAAATCTGATAAAAGAAAATAATGAGGAACCTCGAGGCATGGGAGAGGTTAGAGATGGTCTGAAACCTTCCATTTTATTAAAGCCAAGGAAAGAGGGTGAGGAACATGCACAGACGGAGAATAGCCTGGATTTTTTTCTTAAATCCCAACTTGTTTCATCCTCTCCATGTCTTACTGAGAGTGTTCTTGTTAAGAATGTGTGGTGGAAAAAGGGACTGCAAAGGCTGTCCCTGGGATGTGGGGACTCAGCGACTCTCAGGAGAAAATAATTTTGGGAAGGGGATTATTGAAGAATCAGAGCACAGTGGCCTCTGGGTTTAATTGGACATTTCTAAGGATGAGAGCGATAATCTGCATTAAATAAATCTCTACTAAGAAAAATATCCCTAGCAACTAAGCAAGGAATGATATTTAGTTTGGGTTTGACTTCAGGAAGTCAAAAGTGTGCTTTATCTCCCTGAATTCTGTGAGCTGGACCATGTGAGTCCAGGAAGCAATCACTCCCAATATCCCCATCTGTCCAAGGGGAGTATACAGTACCAGGAGGGAAGCATTTGTATATTGAGCAGAAAAGATCACTGGTATTTAGGAATAAAACCCACAGGTGAACTCTGGCCACAATGAGATTTCAAGTGTAAGGTGCAGTATTACTTGTCAAAATAAACATACTGCAGGTAACAAACACCACGTATGCAAATCTCATAAGTAGCAGAAATCAGTCAATAAGAATTTTTTAGTACCTAATGAAAACTTATAAAATCATAGAGTGACACCATAACCCTTGGGGTTTTCTTTTAACCCCCTTGAGTCTTTAAGAGGGTTGAATAGAGTGCAAAATGATAAAGCTCAACAATATGAATATTCTTAAAATGGGATTGAGAATAGTGAGCAAAATAAAGTATAGAGAATAATGATAATTTGTCATTTTCACCTTTGTTTTTGCTTGTTTTGAGTGCCTGATATGGAACAGTTGCTATGTTACACATTTTATATGCATTATATATTAGCTTTCAATATATATAAATATATTGTCTTTCTCAGCTTTCAATGTACCTACCAGTTTATATACACAGGTACATATTCAAAGGCAGTTACACACACACACACACACACACACACACACACACACATTAGCACACATGTACACACACCCATTAGCTTTGCATATATTATCAAAACCCAGGTGGGGAGTTGGTATGATCATTGGCAGAAACTCAGAGTAGAGTGCTTAAGTGAGTTACCCATAGCCTCACAGCTAGGAGATTGATGCGCCACAGTTAGATCAGCTCCGTTTGTCTCTTAAGGCCACACTGAGACACCTCACCTGATAAGGAGTACACCTTCTGTGGATGGCAGGGATGTTTTGCTAATTGTGGAGAAACCTTTATGAATGCAATTCTGGGCTGCAGAGAAATTCTGAGTCAATATTTAAACATGTAGATATCCCCCACCCCCGATTCCTTTGAGCCTGAAATGTCATATCTTGTGATAAAGGTTACATGGAATCAGGAAAGCACACCGGGGCGTAGGCGCCGATGTTTTTACTACTGAACATCCTGCCTTGCCTTTCTCCTCTCTGCGAAGCCATCTAGGAGGTGGCTTTCTCCCAGCTGGTGCCATCTACCTTCATCTGAGTTTAATTCCCCCCAGCACTGGAAGCCAGGGTGCTTCCCAGCCTGCTTCCCTTCCCCAGCTGAATTCAGGGAACCTGTGGGCTGTCCCAGCTCACACACCTGTCACCAGGGAGAAGGGCAGGTGTGGGAGCTGGGGGTGACGGATGCTTGATGAAAAGTCCCCGGAGAGGTGAGTTCCCTTTTGATGACAAAGTAACATGAGGCAAAGAGGGCTGCATGAGGTGAAAAGCAAATTCCTCCAAGCAGGTGTCTGCATCAGTCCCGGTCTGGGAGGGGCCAGGGCTCTGCGTGGCAGGCTCTCCTTCCCGCCCTCATAGCTGTGCTCTGCGGAGTTCGAGCCTTTAAAATTCAATGTTCTGCTGCTCCCTCTGACCATCTGCTCACTCGATATCCAGAGCTGAGGCTCGGATCTTCCTAAACACGCTGTCTTTTCTTCTGCTGTGGACTGGCCACGCTTCCCTGCTGAGTTGGCCGTCTACCCTGCACCCTCCAGTCTTTCTCTTGGCCACACATCTGGGCATCTCTTCCAAATGGTCATTTGTTTGCAAGTCCCCTTTCTTTGCTCTCTGAGGGTGCAGGGAAAGCCTGGCACCCCAAAGTCCAGCCACACAGCCTGACCTAGGGCCTGTGCCATCCTGGGGGAGACTTTCTCTCCTGTTGCCCTTTACCTTGCCTGGATAGAACCTGTTGTTACCAGAGGTTGATGGGAGGACGGGCAGAAGTGGGAGTGGTGGGAGGTGGAAGATGGAGCCTGAGCAGGGGGTGGTAGGTGGAGGGAGGAGCGGACTTTCTGAGCCAGGTGGCAGCTTGTGGGAGGAGGGCGGGAGGGACAGTGAGACACAGTGAGATGGGGTGGCAGTTGGTGGGAGGCGGGGAAGGCAAGTGGAGGAAGTGTGAGGCAAGAGAGTTTAAAAATGTGTTTGTTTACTTTTCCACTTTGGGCTGGAGCAAAGGCAAGTGGGGGGTGGGTGCATTTCATGTTCCCTTTGGGAGCTGGGGGGCTCCAGCTTTGGAGAAGGGGTTCTGCACTTGGGTTTGGCTGGGACTCCTGGGTGTCACCTTGGCACCCCATTGGCTTGGAAAGGGCTGGGAGCACAGCCCACTGCTGGGTGTGTGGGGACAGGGGCTGGGGCAGCGATGGAGACAGAGACAGAGGTGTGTGGAGCTTGTGACCCTAGTGATGGTGGTGGCCGCCAGGCTCAGGCCTCTGTGTCTCAGATGCCAAGCTGGGCTGGTGGTGCAGTGACTCATGTTGTGAACAGCTGCTTTGCCCTTGATTACTTTCTGTCAGAGGAGTGGCAAATGAGGGAGGCCAAAGTCCCCGTGATCCCATGTGACAGAGGAAGACACTGGAGTGAAACGACCCATGGAGGCTTTGCCCCAAGACGGGGGCACATGGAACCAAGTGAAGATGGTCTGCAGCTGCCCCAGAGCCAGGCTTTCCATTACCAATAACTTGGAAAGGCAAAATGCATGAGAAAAATTATTATTGAGGAAGTCATTGGGTGAGCCCTCAAACCTGCTGTTGTGAAAAGAATGACACTCTCGTTCCATGTTTTAGGAGAAAATGGCCAGCTCTGCTCAGAACCAGGGTCCCCACCTTCTCCACCCACCTGCTTTCCTGCTCTGCTGTGTCTGTCAGTCCCCAAGGCAATGGTATTTCCAACTCTCCCCTGGAACACCATCACAATGGAAAAATCAGTGCATCTTTCTGAGCCTCAGTCAGATAATCAATAAAACAGAAATTCTCATGTCTGAGTTGTTGCCACAGTCAGGTGGCTGACCAGACAGACTCTCCTGGTAGCTTCCAGGCATGGTTCAGGTTGATGATCCCAGTGTTAGGCAAGTGGAAGGTGGGGGGCTGTAGCCTGAAGACCACAGGCCTGGTGCTTGGTAAGGGAATAGCTGCTTCTGTTATTTCCTGTGCCAGCAACTCAAAACCTGCACCTGCTTCCAGTCCTGCAGCTCACCTAGCTCAGCTCACCTGCAGAAGGGGCCCACGGTCCCAAGGCAAAGGAGGCTGGGGGATGCACAAGGAGGGGAAGTGGGGAATTGTCAGAAGGCGGTCTAGGGTAGAGAGACTCCGCAGCCATACTGATACCTGCCCGCAGGGTAGATAGCAAATCCCGCCATTACTGCAGAAGAATAAATGCCTGGGTCTGCCTGGCCTTCCTCTTTCTTCCTAGTTTCATCTAGAGCATTGATTTTCAGCCTCTCACCTGGGGGTGACTTTGCCCCCCAGGGAAAATGTAGCCATTTCTGAAGTCACTGTGTTGTCACACCTAGGGGGAGGGTGCCACTGGCTTCTAGTGGGCTGAGGTCAAGCTGATCACCCTACAATTCCCATCAAGAATTACACATGATGGTCAGGTTGAGAAAACCCAGTTCATTTCTTCCCAGTGCAAGAAAGAAGGTGTGGGTATCAGAGAGGTGAGTTTCTTACCAACCAAGTCAGGGACATTCATCAGAAGGTGAGGGTCAACGTGATCCCAACATAGCAGAAGGAAAGGAGATGAATTTGAGAGAACAGTTCTAGCCCCATTTCCATCTGCACAAAGACCAGCAACAACTTACAGGAATGTCACGTGTGATGATTCTAAAATCTGCACACTTATTTTGCTGTTTTGCATACCCCTGTATGTTTGTACCAGTTAAATGCTTTAAGCCACATGCTCGTTCTGGAGATGGCAAGGGAGGGAATTACATTCTTATTTGGAAATGGCTGTTAAGGGAAAGGTCCTGGGCAGTGAGTGCAGGAGGCAGCAAATAAAACCACAGGATCAAGGAAGTCCCACCCTGAGGGATGTGGGAGGGAGGAGAAGGGTGAGCAGGCAGGGCGGGAAGCCCCCACTGCAAGGAGACATGGCTCAGGCTTTGTAGTCCCTTTCAGCCCTGTCAGCCTCAGAGGTAGGTAGGGTCTTTGATTCCAACTGAACATGCCTGTAATCTCAACCAGGAAGCAATTATCCTTGAATTTAAAAGATGTTTTCCAGTAAGGACAAACATGTGTCTCACAGTGAAAAAAAACCAGCTTTTCAGAGGAGCACAGAGAGAGGAGTCTACTGGCTTGCTTTTGCTTTCAATCAAAGGATGCTTTTCTGTCTAATGGTGGGACTGAAATGATACATTGTGCAGGGACTGCACGAATGTGATAAAGCAGCATAAATGAAACTTCTGCTGTGGCTACCAGCCAGCCCCTCTCTTCCCTGGTCCTGCAGGTAACCCAGAAATGAACAGCAAAAAAGAGGCTGAATCCCTCAGTTCTAAGTTGAGATGACAGGAGGCAATCTGGCAGGTGTGAGCAGACAGGGGTAGTGAAAGAGTGTGATTTAGCTCCTGGAGCAGTGGAAGAGCATGAGAGCCCACCTCTAGGCTGGCCTTCAGGACCTGTTCCCAGAAGCACATGGCAGAAGCACTTGGTAAGGGAATGGCTGCTTCTGTTAGTACCTGTGCCGGCAGCTCAAAACCTGCACCTGCCTCCAGTACTGTAGCTCACCTAGCTCAGCTCACCTGCAGGGGGTCCCATGGTCCCAAGGCAAAGGAGGCTGGGGAATGCGCAAGGGCGGTAAGTGAGAAATAGTCAGAAGGCGGTCTTGGGGAGAGACTGCGCAGCCAATAGTGATGCCTGCCTGCTAAGGAAGAGGAAGGCAAATGAGAGGGGAGGTTTTGGAGGGAGGAAAGGCAGGAGAGAGAAGTAAGTACCATCGTGCAGGGACAGTAGAAGGCACAATGACAGACAGCTGAGGGGCACGGCTCAAGAAAGCTTCAAGAAGACCCAAAACCTCCTTTGTAAAGGAAACATTGCCTCTGGCAGGGACATAGCAAGGTTTTCTTGGGTGGCTGCCAGTGCAGCCACTAGTTGCACTGATTATTGCTCATTAGACAATAATCAGAAATGAACTGCATCACAGCCATGTTTGAAAGTATGTGATGGCAGGAACTGAGTTGTCAAGAGTAATGAGTTTAAGTCAAGTTACTTTTGAGATGATGCTATAACTACCCGTGTAAGTGTGAGCCTGAGATAGGGATCTTAGTATTTAAAGGCGCTAAATTTCACTGATAGGGAGAAAGTGTGTTTTAAACAGCACCGTCTCGTGGGCCTGGAGTAGCTTTGTCCCTGGGAGATAAAGTGCCATTCAGCACCTTAGAGGCCATATATGATGAACAGCTCTGCTCCGTGTGAGATGACACAATGTCCAGCCCAGCTACAGCAGCTACAGAATCTACAGGATTCTCCCATTGTCAGGGACCCTGGACCTCCAGATGAATAGGGCTCCCATCTAGAATTCTAACACGTGCTTTCCTGGGCTCTCTGTCTCAGTTGCTAGGATCCAGGCTTGTCTTTGTAGGGAGGTGGCTCTGGAGCCATGGGGCAGTCATCTGCTCTCTGATGGTCTGCTCAGGTTTTCCCCAGGCCCACCCTGGCCTGTCTGCCCTCAGGTCCCTGCCTTACCCTTAATCTGCTCAGCTCTGTATCTGGGAGGGGGAGGTGGGTGCAGCGGTGAGGGGCTGTGTCAGCTGATACCCAGGTGGGCTTAGCCAGTCGGGGCTCCACTGGGAGCCTGCAGGTCGGTGGGAAGGGAGAACCAAGGTATTTCTCTCCCTCTTCTTGGCCTGTAGAGGAGTCTCTGGCAGTGACCATACCTCCTGCATGGCTCGAGCTTCCATCAGACAGGTAGGCTGTACTTCCAATTCTGTCACCCCTTTCTATCCCCCTGACCTAGAGGTAGTGGTGGTCCCCAGCCATTATCTCCCTGTCCCCCAGTCTGGCTTCTCGGCATTTTTTTTTTTTGGAGCTGGAGTTTCACTCTTATTTCCCAGGCTGGAGTGCAATGGCCTGATCTTGGCTCACTGCAGCCTCTGCCTCCCAGGTTTAAGCAGTTTTCCTACCTCAGCCTCCCGGGTAGCTGGGATTATAGGCATATGCCAACACACCAGCTTATTTTTGTATTTTTAGTGGAGACAGGGTTTCACCATGTTGGCCAGGCTGGTCTCGAACTCCTGACCTCAGGTGACCTACCGGCTTCAGCCTCCCAAAATGCTGGGATTACAGGCATGAGCCATCTCACCTGGCTGACTTCTTGGCATTTCTAGCATGCAGTTTAGCCCCTCTGTCCTCTAGTGAGCGTACATCCTCCTTCCAAGCACAGAGTAGAATCGTGCCCCTCCACCTTGGAAGTTAGGCAAGATTATTGACTTGCTTTGGCTAATGCAATCAGAGTGGAAGTGACATGTGTCATGTGTCACTTCTGGATGGAGTTTTAAGATGCAGTGTCAATATGCCATGTGCTCTTCCCCACCATGGCCGTGGATGTGAAAATGCAGGTGGAGATGGAGCCGCTGAGACAGTGGGGGTCCCAGGGTGACCCTAGCTTGTACAGTTCATGACTGACCAGTGTGGACAGTGGTGTGAAGGAGGAATAAATGTGTGTGTGCACATATGTTAAGCCACAGAGATGTTTTTGTTACTGCAACATGGCTTGGCCTCATGCTGCTGCTACACACACACCTGCCCCATTTGTATACTAGAGAGTAGGGGATTCTTTCCCAAAAAGTACACTGACTGTGGGCCAAAAATAAATCCAAACAACTGAAGCCAGTGCCTACCATTGTAAAACCCTAAACTCAATATATTTGCATTTGAACCAATTGTATCAGGTTGTCAAATGACTCCTTCTACCACCTGCATTTCTGGGCATGGGGTCTCTTGAAAGCTTTGCCAAGCCTCTCCCTTAAGCTCAATGTCCTTTCTCTTCCTCCACCACATCCCATTGGTCACCACCTCTTTAATTCATTTCAGATCCACTCTTGTCTAGGCCCCCAGAACCTCTCAGCTCATGTGGTGTGCCAGCTCCTGGATTCTTTCATCCGCATGTGTCCAACCTTCAATCCACGCCATGATGCCTTAGTGGATTCCTTCTGATCCACTGATCAGAATGCTGATCTTCTTTGAAACGTTAGATAGTGCCCCATTATCCGTAGGAAAAACCCAAGCCACACACAGCCCTTTTATGATCTGACTCCTCCCATCTGCCCAGTCATCTGCTATAGCGCTATGCTCTTCCCCCACCTCCATCCTCCCCCATGGCATTCTGGCACTTACAGTCTCACTGGCTGCCTGGTGGAACCCTGATCACCCTTTGGGTGACTTTTTGACGCAGGAGCACACTGGGGTTTGTAAATGGAAAGCCTCGTGGCCTGCACCTGCAAGCTGCAGTGACTTACAGGCTGCCTCTGCAAGAGCATGTGCCACGTGTCATAGCTGTTACTCTCCTGCCTCCTTTGCCCCCAAATGCCACACCTGGTGCAGGCAGGAACCCTGTCTTTTTGCCTTTCTATGTACTAACACAATGCCAGAGTTATAATAACCACCCCATAAAAAGGGAATAAATGATTAGAAACCACTCTGCTTTAACTGAGCTAATTTAATGTGTGGTGATTGTAATTGGTTCTCTGTCTTCATTTCATCAGACACAAGAACATTTCAGATCTGTACTCAATTTGAACTATTTCTTTAGTCCTAGGAGGAATTCCCTCTATATCAAAGCAGACAGCCAAGACCTGTGAACCCCTCACAGAGCAGGTCCTTGGCTCTTTGCAGAAAAATAAAACATGATCTATTTGCCTCTTTCTGGCTGGATGAAGATTCAGCCCTGGGAGCTACTCAAAATAAAGCTGCTGCTCTGTTATTTGTTTGGAAATGATGCTGAGTACCTCTTCTCTTCTCCATGTGGATGTGTTATGGTGGTGATTTCAAGGAGGACCATGCAGGAAAGGGATGGCTGGAGTAGAATGGCTCATGAGGACAACAGCTAGGGATGCTCTGGCTGCAAAGGAAAAGTGAGGAGTGGGCATGCCCCAGAGCGGCTGGCAGAATGGAGACAGAGAGCAAGAGAGAGGCGGCCAGTTCCTTCTGCCAGGAGGCAGAGAGAGCCACAGGTAGCTCAGGTGGCCCCCACCTACGTATGCAGCAATGCACCACAGACACGCAATTGATGCAGAGAAGGGGACAGAAGTGTGACTCCAGCTTGCAGCAGAACCCTTGGCCGAGGGGTTTCTAGGGAAGGGATCCTGCAGCCAGGAGAAGACATCAGGACCAAGTCCACTGCCTGTTCAACTCTGGGAATTCCAACACCATACCAAAGACTAGCTATCTGATTACAATTCAAATTATCAATGAAACCATGTGGCAAGACTGCTGTGCTGTATTTGATACATTCCCAGGACCTCTAAGGTTGGAGGGCAGTGGTGTGTCAGCAGGCAATGACCGTGAAGAAAATTACCTTTGGAAATTTATGTACGAACAGCCTGCAAAGTATCCCATGCAGATTGTGATTCAGAGTTCCTGGGCTATTTGCCTACCTCTGGATGGCTCTAATCTGTCACCATCTGAGAGGCCAGGACAGCGTCTACTAAGCTGTGTCACGTCTGATGATGGCATGGTTTGGGACACGTATGCCTGTTAATAGACAACGTTGGGAGCCTCCATTAGAGTCAGGCTTTCTGTTTCATTTCAGTTGGTGGGTGGAGTGGTAAAGTGCTGGTTACCAGTGGGCAAGCTGAGAGTCACCCTAACCCTAACCCCAACCCTAACCCTTACCCTCCAGTGTCAGCTTTCTTGTTGCCCCGTTTGAAACAGGGCTTCTGGTAGTCTAAGTATGAAAATATTCATTGTGAAGATGCAAACAGAGATTAACATTTCAAAGAGTAGTGTTAAAAATTTGTCAGCCTTTGGAAACTTGAAAGTTCACGGGCTGTGAACTGGCACAGGTAGTTTGCTAAGTTTTAGATCCCATGGAACCTCTCTCTGTTAAAAGCTCTCCTGGCTGGGCACGGTGGCTTACATAATTCCAGCACTTTGGGAGGCCGAGGCAGGCGGATCACAAGATCAGGAAATTGAGACCAGCCTGGCTAACATAGTGAAACCCTGTCTCTACTAAAAATATCAAAATTAGCCAGGTGTGGTGGCGCACACCTGTAGTCCCAGCTACTTGGGAGGCTGAGGCAGGAGAATTGCTTGAACCTGGGAGGCGGAGGTTGCAGCGAGCTGAGATTGTACCACTGCACTCCAGCCTGGGCAACAGAGCGAGACTCCAACTTAAAAAAAAAAAAGCTTCTCCTCCCTCCTCCTCTCCCTCTTTGCCTGTCTTGTCTCTGCTCCTTGTGATTCTGTCTCAGTCCTCCTTAATACCCCCTTCTCCTGGGCTTTCCTCATATACCATACCTATCTTTTCTCTATATATTTTTTTGCGTTTTTGTTGTTTCTCTATCTCTTCTTCCACATTTACTTTCTTCCTTTCTCTACTTTTTTTTCTTATCCTTATCATGCCCGTCCTTATTTCAATAATGTGACCTAAAATACTTTAAAGTATTATTTTTTATTTATTGAAATTGCTTTCATTTTGTTCACAGCAAAGTCCTCATAAAAATAAAGCTGCTTTTAATCAAACATTTAACATTTATTAATGTTAATCAAACGTTTAAAATTTATCTCTTGCTTGCCCTTAAAAAATGATGGAAGTTGACTTTTTGGAGGTGGTTGATGAATGGCATGCAGTGGAAAGAAACACACCTCCTCCCCGCTCTAGAAGAAGACATTCCTTTCCCATTACAGTATTTGCTTAGCCATTGATGTGGCCAGCCATTTGCTAGCATGTGGACACCTAGGGTGATGGGAGAAGAATCTCTATCCAGTTCTAGTTAAACATAGAGATGTTCTAGTAACCAGATGGTTTTTGCTTGGCAGTTTAACAAGTAAAGTGTTTATTGGCTCTGGAAACCCATTCAGAGCATTGTGTTTTGGGTATTCATGGTTCTGTCTGTGTTTTTTCTTTTTCCAGAGTGTGGCCATGGTTTATGTTCCCATCAATTTTATTGTGTGATAATTGTATGTTAATTCTTTGCTCAGCCTACTGATAGAATCTCCTTACCTAATTATGTATTTCATTGTAGATTTCGATGTAAAATAAGTGTGTGGCATATTTAATTAGTCACGAGTTTAATTTAAATGAAATGTCTGGTATGTTGACCACATAATTAGCATTTTGTAGCATCTAATGAAATTGTCCCACATCTTATATCTTTTATAATGTGCTGGATCTTTGTAAGGACCAATAAACTGGTACATTGGACATGATTCTAAGGTCTGTTCTCAACTTTTAAATTTCTTTATGCATTGAAAACATCTATGTGATCTTTTCATAACAACAGAGCACATTGGAAGAATGGCTATTCCCCATCATCTCCCAAGGTTTTAGAATTCAACTTTGATATAATTCTTTTAAGATAGTTGATTCACAGCCCAAAATCATTAGAAATATTGTCCAGGCACACCTGAAACTTAAAACCAATAAATCAATTGGTAGTCAGGTGAAGAACTCTTATTTAAATGTACCTGGAAACCAATATAGTAGGAAAAATTAAAATACCTTTATCAGAAATATGAATCAGACCAGTACCCTTACAATTCAGTTAGGTGAGTTAAAAAATAATATTTGCTGAACTAGATTATCAATTTCTAAAAGAAGCCTTGAGAAAGCTGTTAGCATCATAACTCATGAGCAACAGTATCTGATTTAATCCACCCAGACACCTGAGACTCAGTTCATGGACAACGATGCTTAGGTTCTAAGCCACTGATCCTCCTGTCCTTCAGAGAACCTGTGGTCATTTGTGTCGGTGAATTTGGACTTAGAGATTAGAATGAAATCTGCTCATGTGCTGTGGATTGTGAATTCATTGATAAGGTCCACGTTCTACTCCATATTTGGACAATACAGGCTGGTCCATTTTGTAATGGCACTGGCCACACTCTTTCATTCCAGGTGTGAGAAGAGCACATCTCATCATTTTAGGATGCTTTCACTTACAGAGAACCAGGGACATGGTTTGGCTGTGTCCCCATGCAAATCTCATGTTGAATTGTAATCCCCAATGTTGGAGGTGGGGCCTGGTGAGAGATGATTCGATTGTCGGGGTGGATTTCCCTCTCAGTGCTGCTCTAGTGATAGTGAGTGAGTGCTTGAGAGATCTATTTGTTTAAAAGTGTGTGGCACCTGCCCTCTCTCTTCCTTTGTTCTGGCCATTTGACAGGCCTGTTCCCTATTTGCCCTCCACCATGATTATAAGTTTCCTGGGGCCTCCCTAGAAGCTGATGAGATGCTAGCACCAGGCTTCCTGTACAGCCTGTGGAACTGTGGAGCGAATGAAACCTCTTTTCTTGATCAATTACCCAGTCTCAGTTATTTCTTTATAGCAGTGCAAGAATGGACTAATACAACCAGTTTGGGGTTCCTCAAACCCAGTTGTAAATTCTTTTAACATTTTCAGTTTGCAAGACTACAGGTGGAAAGGACAGAGCTGAGAGCAGGGCAGGAGATGATATAGAAATAAGAGCAGGGAGAGGGGTGTCAGTGCTGAGGGTTTTTAAAAAAAAATTTACTCAGTCTTTTTGAGTTATCAAAGTGAAATTAGCATGTGTTCAAGGCTTTTATAAAATTACACAGAATGAAAGTAAATTGATGTAAATAACTTTTTAATGCTGTATTTTCTTGGTATGGGTGAATATAAAGGTTCACTTACTATGCTACAGAGGAACACCTGTATTTATAGTCTCATGATTTGAGGAGGAAGGTGCATAGTTAAATATGGGCAACATTAATGGTTAATTTTTGCAGACCAGATTTAATAAGGTGTTCATGGAGAAGTGTTGGCAAGCCTCCCTTGTAACTTTACATATGAAATCTATCACCAGGAGAAATTTCTGTTTTTCAAACGAAAAAATATTTCTTCATGGTTTGTTTCATATTCATATGGTCTTTAATATTTAGACTTCGACATAGACAATTGCACTTCTCATTTGCAGGAGGCTTTGAATTCCACATCCCTTTTGTTTGTTTGTTTGTTTGATTTTTTGAGACCGGGTCTCGATCGGTGGTCTAGGCTAGAGTGCAGTGATGTGATCTCGGCTCACTGCAACCTCTACCTCCTGGGTTTGAGTGATTCTCCTCCCTCAGCTTCCCAAATAGCTGGGATTAAAAGTGTGAGCCACCAAGCCCAGCTAATTTTTGTATTTTTAATAGAGACAGGGTTTTACCATGCCAGCCAAGCCGATCTCGAACTCCTGACCTGAAGTGATCCACCTGCTTCGGCCTCCCAAAGTGTTGGGATTACAGGCATGAGCCACTGTGCCCAGCCCCCTTTCCTCTTAAAAATGCTTTGTGTATCCTATTTATTTAGTTTAAGAGCACTGTAATGCTATGATCAAAACCTAAATCATTACAAGGTACTATTTACACTGCAAGCACTCCATTTTTTTAATAGTTCTGTCTGAAATTTCTGAACTACACCTGAAAGGTGTAACAATGATTTATCATTCTTTCCTCCGGTTAGATCATCCAGCCCATGGAATAGATGCCCAGAAAAAACTTCAGCTGATTTTGACTAAACCTCCTAAAAGGTTGAAATTATTATGGGTCCCAATCCCCAAGGCAGTGCTACAAATAAATCTATTTTTATTCTTCAGCTCCATACTGTGGGTAACAGCTTCAGCACAGAACTTGACCTCAAGCAAGACGAATTCTGAATAACGTGTAAAGTAATATCAACATAATGCAGTATGTGTGAAACAGATCCGTAAGAGCAAAAGAGAAGGACAAATCAGCTCATCACATGGATGTCTTTTTTGTGCGATTTTGCATTTTCCCATTCAAAACCAAAAATAAATAATAAATTTGAAGCTACTCACTCATGGATTCTGTCAGCTTGGCCATTGTTGCAGTTTCTTCTTTGTGCTTTTCCTGTAGGTGAGAAGAAAAGACCATTATCTATAAAACATGTCTTAGATATGAATTGATCTATATGCCATTTACAACTATACTGCTCTTCCTTCTTTTTCCTAGGTCAGTAATTGGTTTCCAATAATCAAAAGAATAAAAAACCTACATTATAGTTATATTATCAGTCAGTCACGGAAAACAGATTTTTAGGGCATTAAAAAGCTTCCCATTGCTCTTGGAAATGAGCATCTGTCACACTGATCTTGGATATATATAATTGGTGACGCACGACCAGTTTTCAAAACCTCTTTGACACTGGATTTTTGACATCCATATGCCAAATTTTTTCCCTCTGTTTTCCTCCATTGAAGCTTTCTTGGTATTTTTGGAGCTGATATTTTCGTAGCCATTTGGTTTCTTCTTTCCAAAAAACTAAATAGATTTCATACATCTTTCTTTGTCTTACTTTTTGGGTTCCTGGAGCCTTTTAAAAGTCGTTAAGTTTTGATGAGTTTATAATGTTATCGATTTTGGACTGAAAACATTTTGTTTTAACTGGGATATAGGTTATAACCCACTGAGTTTGAGAGCCAGAATAATACATACAGAAATGGAATCTGTCCTAATTAAAAAATAACTTTGGAGCTATTAAGAATACTGGTCATCTCTACTGAAAACTTCCCTTTAATTTCTTCACAGTTCTTCAGGTTTAATTTCTTTGTGTTCCTAACATATGTAGAAACTGAAACATTGCCCACCATTATTATACTTTTTTTGCAGCCTTGTTTTTCTGTGAAACTAAAATATGTTCATTATATAAAAACTTCAGAAAAGATTAAAAATTATAAATCTAATGCCATCCCCAGAGGAAATCATGGTTACATTTTACATTTTGGTGACTGCTTTCTAGTCCTATTTCTTTACCTGTGCATATTTACAGATATGGGAATAGAATCCTATTTTCAGAGAGATAAGTATCTTTCCTAACACCTTTTGTATTGAAGCAACTTTTTCACTTAACATCATATCATGCATTCTTCTATGTCAATAAAGGTAGAATACATCATCTTTTTTAAATGACTGCATAGTATTCATCATGGGTTATATCATCATTTCCTTTACCAACTCCCATTTAATTTACTTAGAATTTTTCACTACTTCATAAAACACTGGGATGAGCATCCTGGAACTTATATAGTTGTGTGCTTGGCCTGTGCAAGTTATTTTATGAGGATAAATCCTGAGGTGAGGTATGGCTTGGTCAAAAAGTCTAAACATTAAAAATTCTGACACAGAATGCTCAATTGTCCCCCACAGAGGTTGTACTTGACAGTGTATAAAAGTGTTCAGTTCCTTACATTCTTGCCAACTTGCCAGTGGCACTAGCACTTTTGCCCCCTAATCTTGGTGAAATCAACAGGCAGAACACATTATCTTGTTATTTTACACTGTTGTCTTTCTTTTTCTGACCTTTCGTGTATGGATGACTGCAGTGTTCTTTCCCATGTCATCGTTATGAGGTTTTCTCCTGGTTTCACGTTGCTGTGTTTCGGCACTTCTGCCATGAACATTTTAGTGCTTAGAAGGCCAGGGCGGTATTTACTTCTCCCCCTTCCCTGGTACAATGCTGAGTGCAGTCTAACGATTCGGCTAACACTTGAATTGATGTGTCACAGCTTGGGTGTTGTAGTACGGTTAGCAAGATCATTATTCATCCTCCTTGTGACACTATTCTCAAACTGGAAGGGTATGCTTTGATTGAATGGCAACAAACACCTTCACACCTGGCAAGTGTTGGTGATTTCCACAGCTCTGAATTCATGACAACGAAATCAGGACACCACCTCTTACTTAAACTAATAATTGACCTTGAGAACAGAAGGAGCTAAGGAGCTGTAATCTACCAACCTGCTTGCTGTGGCATTTGGCCTGTGATATTTAGCCTACCACTTGGGTTATGTCAACATGCAGAAAAACAGCACGGCATGGGCCAGTAGAGAGGCTAAGTGTCACGTCACAGAGCTGAATAAGACAGGCAGAGAGGTGCCTCTCACATAATGCTGGTTCATGCGAGTGTGCACGGCAGCTGCTCACCAGTCAACCCCAGCGGGTTGTGACAATTCAGGCATAAAAGCTGTTCCACGTCAGAGACTCGGTGAAGCTGGTCCCAGAGCTTGTTCTGTATCTGTGTGTCCTGTCATTGACTCTCAGCTTCCCCTCGTAGCCCAGATCTGCTGTGTCGATCCCTCCAGCTGTACTGGCTCTCCTTGTGTCCCGGCTCTCCTTATGTCCTGGTCTGTGACTTGACTTCCCCATTTTCTGGCTCCATGCTACATCAGTCCTCACTCTAGATCACAGACCTCTTCAGCTTGACCCTCCTCTGATGGCACCAGCAGTGAGACCCCCCTCTTCCCAACACCAAACCACAGGTGTCCAGATTCCAGGCATTATATTCTTAACACGCCCTGTCTAGTGTGTCTGTTTTCTTGTGTGTGTGCATCACCACTTTATCTCTTGTGACCTAAGGACCCTGCTACATTCTGCGCCCCAGTCTTGCTGGTGGGTGGTCCTTGCAGCTATTTTTGTTCAGATGTGCTAGATATCTTAGTCCTGGAGATGTCAAATACTGCCTGGACCAGCAATTTCCTTTTCCCTATAGTTAAATGGAATCCTCTGACATTAAGTGGGGAGAGGCTCCTAAAATCCTAAATTCAGCTCTCCCAGACTGACTCATCTATATCATAACTTATGGTGGAAATCATGGCATATGTTTTCGTGTTAGTAGTTTAGTTTTTCTATTGGATGTCTCTAAACTCCTTCTGTCCTTCCTCATTATCAGAAAGTTGATGTTTGCAGTTACACGACATGTATATCCAATAAAGCATTTACATTTCACTCTTGGTCCCAAGCAAATTCTCCTTATTCTAAAGCCAAGAGTTTCCTTCACAGCAAATTTCCTGGTTGTTGGATTTACAGTACTGGGAAGAAATTTAGAATTATAGCATATTAAAATTGGAAATGATTATTTTAGATATTGTCAAGTCCAATGCCATAGTGATGCAGTTGATGAAACAGAAGCCCAGGGAAGGGTGTGACATACCAGAAAAGGATTTACACAGAGCCAATCTTTTCCCCTTATCCACAACCTCTGCTCTCCCAGAAATCTCAAGGCTCATCAACATAAGCCCATTTAGCCAAGATCCCTTACACAACAGTCCCTGTGCTGTGTTGAAGTTTCCTGTAACTGCCATTTCTATGTTCTTTGAGTATTCTCATCTACAACAATGTCCCTAATTTCCATGAATGGCTGGCAGTGCCCAGATTGGCACATTTTGCCCTGACCTCTCCATGGAACCCAGCTCACCACCTCTTCTTTCTTCCTCAGCCCCTGCTGTTTTGCATATTTTAAAGTTGGTCTTCCCTCACTGCACACTACTTAGGAGACTATTAACATTGCCTCCACCTGCTTCGAGCCTCACCAGCAACCCTGAAGGTTTATCATGAAATAGCCCTGATCTAGAACACAAACCTGACATGGCTGCTCCCTGCTTGAAATCCACCAGTATTCCTCTAGCAGGTGAGCATGCAGTCCTTGTCTTCAGTCAGGGCCCCTGGACCAATGGTTCTTTCCTCTCCACTCCTACCTCAGGTCCAGCTCCCTGCAATCCACAACCATTTTCTAGCTCCCGGCCTTGGCAAGCACTATTCCCTTTGCCTAGACACTCCAAATTCCACTTCATTCATGTCCTCTCCAAATTCATCCCTAAAAACTCCACTGGATACCACCCAGTCTCTGCTGGTTGCCCCGCTCTTTCTGACCATTTTCCTGAGTTTTATCTTTAGGTTTGTTTATGCACAAATGCATCCATGTGTCACACTGCATAATTTGTTATGGCATCAAGGGACTCTGGAAGCTCTGGAAAACTCCAAAGCCCCATCTCAGTAGCCTCATCTGGTGGTTTCTGCCAGCCCAACAGTCATGGCTGGGAGGCAGTGTGTGGTAGACCAGAAGCCCTGACCACTAACCCTCCCTAGGAATCTGGATGAGTCGTTTTACTTTTCGGACTACTGTTTCCTGGTCTGCTCATTTCAGAAGCAGTCTGCTGCTTGCTGTTTTCTGCCCCGTCTCCCATCCCTTACGCCCGTGGAAGTCAGCCACATGAAGAGGATGCCTGAACATGCTTTGGTAGATTGTGACTATTGGTGGTATTTTAAGGTGAAAAAGATATGTTTGCTTCAAGAAGTTGTGTTAAAAATCTTTCCCTGGGGGAGCCAAGGGTTTTATATCAGAGGTAATCATCTCATGTTCTTTTAAAATGAAAAGAAAATCAGGAATGCAGGAATCATACTTGTTGGGAAGAACTTATTTTGGCCTGAAAAATGTTTTGTTCTTGCTTATCATGTCTATCCCACCTGGATGTTCTTCGAGTGGGGAGGAGAGAAAGAGAGCACATGGGAGGGGCGGGGGCGGGGGAGAGAGAAAGAGCACGTGTATAAGAGTTTGGAAGCCTGGGTCTAGGAAGGTGTTTGTTCTGGCTTTACCACTTCTTATCTACTTAGTAACTAATCTTGCAAGCTCTAATTTTCCCGTCTGTAAAGTGGGGATAGGTGGAATTTGGACTGCCTGATTCGCAGGACTATTAGAGGAACAAATGAGACAACGTATATAAATACACTCAAGTGTAATGTCCATGCCTAGGTTTGTAATCATTATTCCCTTTGGCTTCTGTGTGGGGGCCCAGAGTCAGAACCTGTTCTTGTTATTTGAGGACAAATATTGACCTCTAGCATTTGTGCCAAAAATAACAGAGCAATTTTCCCTGAAGTTAGCAAGACCCACAGCTGCCAGCCTCTCAGGGGACTACTCATCAAGAGTGTCAACAGCTGGTCACTATTCAACCCACACCTGCATCTCCACACCCCTGCTCTAGAACACAAGGGCTCCAGAACCTAGGCACACTGCTTGGAAGGGCTATGCTGTTTTGCTCTAAGAGGCACTCCACCTGAAGTTGTATTGTTGTACATTTAGTGGAAGGCATTCACAGACACATCGAATGTGTTGTATTTTTAGCGAGATAAGAAGATCAGCACCAAGACAAAAGTATGATGAATTGCAGGGTCTTTATTGCCGGCGACCACGGAGGACTCATGTCTCGCCAACCCGTGGCCCCGAGTTGAGGGAGAACTGGGCTTTTATGCTAAACAACACTTTTGGGGGGCTGGGGATTTTCTGGGGGGGGACTGGGGATCTTTGCAAGCAGGCAGTTTGTACAGAAGCCAAGGTCAGCAGGTAGAGACAGTGAAAACTCCCAATATCAGTAAGCAAGCAGTTTGTTCAGAAGCCAAGGCCAGCAGCTAGAGACAAGGGGGTTTCTTCTCAGGGTCCGTGTGAGCGGCGAGTTCTTGAATTCCATTGAAATGAGGCTGGTGTCTGCATCTGGCGTTGGCCTGATTAATCATAGTGCCTTATCACTAGCCTGTGAGCCTGCACGTAGCCTGTGAGCCTGAGAAGCCATTATGTTTTAGCCTGGCTGAAGCCATTTTCCTTGCCACATCACAATTTCAGTTATTTTAAAATTAATACATATTTTTAAAAATATCTGTTTAGGATTCCAGTGTAGTAAAAAATAATAAATATAATCCACCAAATGCAAACATTTTTGGATAGTCAACACTTTTAAGAGTATAAATGGGTCCTGAGACCAAAGTGTTTAGGAACTCTTGTCTTAAAGAAATAAATAAAATTGTTAAATTATGCCCAGTATAACAATGAAAAAGTGCACATTTTACTCTATTTTGCCTGAATTCTGCATTTTGGGCAATATTTCTTAATAGAGAGGATGACACAGTACCTGCTATAAAAGTAGTTCAATTATCATTCCTCCTTTAATTCTTCTGTCTTTCGCTAGTGGATGAATCTTGCTAGAAAATAATTCATATCTTGAGTTTGAGGTAGTATAATACAGGAGAGAATATTTTATTCTTTAGAGCAATCCAAGTCACTCCTAGTTGTGTATTCATGGCTACGTTTGAAGTTGTTGAGGAAAAACCCACTGTGGCCTTTGCACTCTTGAAAATTTGCATGCAAAGTTTGACAACTAGCGAGTTCTGTGGTCAGACATTTCTACTTCCTCATAAAGTGAACATTTCTTAGATGTCCAGTGACCCGCTACCTATTGGTCATTGTGTTAGACAATATAAATATGAAGAGACATAGGTCAAGGCCTAGATTAAGGAGTTCACCAGTTAATTAGAACAAATTTCCCAAGGAAACCTTTAGGAAACCAATGTGTAACTTTTGATGTGAAATCTTCAGGGGCTTCCCGTTGCCCAAATCCCTACAAAATGTGCCCATTTCTACTTCCTGGGATCTCGGCCTCTGAGTCACTCCCTCTAGAAACTTGACTAATATATCAGACAAGATTAAGTCTTTCAACCATCCACTTTTAGAGCACCCTGTACTTTGTGGCTCACTGTGGAATTATTATTTTATTAAATATTTGTGTAAATTGTTGCTTGATAACTCTTCTGAAATTCTGTCGGTGTTCGCAGTGCAGGAAGAAAATCCGTCTGCTTTGTTCACTACTACAGGCAGCTGTCCTTTTATAGTGCCTGGCATAGAGAGGGTGAGAAGTACTTATCAAAGGAATAAGATGTTCTGATTGCACAGAGGATGTAGAAGTTAATACTGAAGTGGAATGGGGTGGGAGCATAGATGGAGAATATCTAAAAAAAAAGATTAGTAATAAAAAGATCTCTAAGCATAGAAATTAATATATGCTTAGCCTAAGATGTGAAAAAGAAAGTTCTGAAAATATTGAGTGGCTTATTGTTTCTGAAGCTTGAGTATTTAATATGGTAAAGAGAATAAGGTACACAAAGTTGCATTTTATCCATCTGAAGTCATTTATTTATTCCACCAATTCACTTACTTTCTTAATCATTAACCGTTTAGCTATTAGCCATTGCATGTGAAAGATCTCTAAGTGTTACAGTAATTGAAAGTAAAAACCATGTCATCAAGAGTTGATAATTTAGTTAAGGATACAAAATATTTAATGTGGAAATGATAAAATAGTAATTACAATGTAAAATACAAAATAGAGCTTGAAAATTTTATTATAGGCTTTACATAAATCTGATAATATTTTTTATGGAAAGCTACTAGTATTTCTTCTTAGCAAAGTTTATGTTTTATTAGATACTATATGTCCGACACCTAACATACTTGACATAAAATTCCTGCTTGGGAAATGCTTCCATTTTCAAATTGTGTAAAGAACAAGTGAAATGAAATAGAGATAGGAATGAAAGCAAACAAAACTTATTTATGTGATCATCATCATAGTCATCACCATTACTGTCATCATCATCATCATCTTCTTTGTCACATTAACTATATTTATTGAATGTTATATATATGCTAGGTACCAAGTATTACACTATGTGATTTGCATAAATTATCTCTGATTGTCTTCATAGTTCTTCGAAGTAAGAATATTTTATCGTTTTCAGATGAGGAAACTGATATACAGAAAGTTCAAGTTATCTTTTCAAGTTTGACAGCTAGCAAAGTTCAGAGTCTGTAACAAAGTTTGTCTGACAGCAATGACTGTCCCATTCCCACTAAATCATTAGAGAAAAAAATAAGATTCTGTCCTAATTATAAACATGATTTATTTATAGTTTTAAGTTATAAATGCATCAGAGCAAAACAGCTCTATTTCAGAAAGAGTGAAGCATAGATATGGTCCTCAGACATGCAAGACTCCTATCATTCTAACAATACTCAATTTTCAATATTGTCAGAATATTATAATTAAAAATGTTATTTTTTAAGTACACATAAACTAATGTTCAGTGATCCTTTGGAGTAAAGATGCTTTGTTTCTTATATGTCAAATGTAATATGTCAGTGTTTTGGTCATTTTAAGAGTCAACTGTATTTTTAATTCATACTTTCTTAATGGGCTTTCTTAATGTCAGAGTCTAATTAAGATAGAAACAGCAACATAATTTTATTAGCCATTGAAAACAATTGAATGTAAATTTTCTATCATAGGTCTTTACATAATGAATATTAGCATTTGAGGTTATTCTTATCATATATTTTTAATGAGATAAGTGAAACACTCATTTAACAAAGCGATCCTCCTCTAACCTGTAAAAAGACGTAAATACACTCCTTACCATCATGTTAATGTGGTGATGATTTATATTTCATCTATTAAACTACACAAAAATAGAGAGTTTAATAAATTTCTTTATGCCCAGTTACTAAATTCTCCTGTACATGTCATTAAAATTAAGTATGCCAGGAAATTTGCAACTATATCAGAAATTGAGGTCAATTAGGGACTCATTATAAAGGAACAGTGAAATTGATTTGCAACTGTATCTTTTTGGGCTTCCATTTTCTAATGTTAATAATAAAATCTTAAATCTGACAAGGAGAGTCATTAAAGTACTTCACAGGGAGGGTTATTCATTACTTTAAAAGTGTATTATCTGGAACTTATTCCCTTCTGCTATCAAGATTTGTCACGTCCAAGAGATTAATGACATTGAATATAAACTAGTTGGCTGACATCAGTTACTATGGTCCACATTCTCAGTAGATTTATGTGCCATAGTGTTGTTCTTTTATCCCTTAAAAAAATTATCCTAAGGAGCAAGTGTTACCTTTAGAAGATTAGTGCAGTCTATTGTGTAGTCCACTTCCTATAGATAGAAACTAGTCCAATATGATATCATGTTGAAAAATAGCTCTCAGAGTAAATGTATACATTAGTGGTGCCTATGCATGTATAATGTTGCACACAATTCTCATTCAGTAATCACAATGGCTATGGATAAAATCCAAAGAAGGCCATGTAGGACACTTCAAGGCACCATGAGATTTTCAGCAAGCCCAACAGATAAACTATATGTATCCAAAGTCTACACTATCTTCAAGGATGTAAATAAGGTATAAGCATGTCCACTGTCTCATACAACACAAATGTGTTAGTTTTTATTTCTATTACCAAAGACTAAGCAGCATAAAATAGCACCTATTTATTATCTCATGGTTCTATACGCTGGAAGTGCAACAAAGAGTGGCTAGATTCTCTGCTCAGCATTTCACAAGGCTGAAATGAAGCTGTGGCTTGGCTGCAGTTCTGACCTGGAGATTAGGGGTCCTCTTGCAGACACACTGCTAGTTGGCATATCTCACTCCTCATGCTTTTCACATGGCTCTCTTCATCTTCCAGTTCTGTTGCATATTTCTTGGGCACTGAACGTCTCTGACTTCTCATTCTGCCTTGTAAGGATTTATGTGATTATAGTGAGATAACGCAGATAATCCAAGATCATCTCCTTATTTTAAAGTCAGTTAATTAATAATTTTAACTGCATATGCAAAGTCCTTTTTGCCATGTGCAGAAACAACCACAACCATGGAAGTACACCAAGGAATAGAGATTACTTGGTATGGAGGAGGAAGGAAAACAAAATTCTGCCTTCTACAACTAGAAACTTGAGAGATAAATGTTTAGAGAGTATAAACTCGGATTTCACACAGTGAGAAGTAATTTTGGAACTCATTAAGCCACATTGTTGTCCTGATTAAAAATAGAAATTGCCAAAGATTTTCACAAAATTATGAATGACAGATTTATACTGAATGGATAAATAAAAAGAGGGTCACATTTGGAAGTGTTTATGATATTTGGGGCTAATGTCACCTACTCTCAGTGGCAGAATGCCTGGTTACAAGCTGAAGGGATCATCCATATAAAAGATGTGGCTATTAGACCTTTGTCAGATGGATAGATGGCAAAAATTTTCTCCCATTCTGTAGTATGCCTGTTCTCACTCATAAATTAGGGGGTTGAACAATGAGAACACATGGACACAGGAAAGGAAACATCATATACTGGGGACTGTCAGGGACAGCGGGGAAGGGAAAGGGAGAGCATTAGGACAAATACCTAATACATTTGGGGCTTAAAACCTAGATGATGGGTTGATGGGTGCAGCAAACCACCATGGCACATGTATACCTATGTAACAAACCTGCCCATTCAGCACATGTGTCCCAGAACTTAGAGTAAAAAGAAAAAGAAAAAAAAGAAGAAAAGATGTGGCAAGGATTGGCTCTTTGGTAGTATATGTTTTGTTTCCCTTACATATCAGAAAATAATGTTAGTTTTCATTCTTTAGTTCACACAGCTCATATCTAAACCATAAAAGTGTTATTGAAAGAATCTTTTTATGCATGAAATATGTTTTAAAAGTAGAAAAAAATTGCCAACTTGTAGCTTTACTTACATTTTATTTAATCTGACAACTGCAAAATGAATTCAAGAATCTTTGAATTTTGATTAAACTGTAAAAGCCTTTGAATTATTATTATCATCAATTGAGATTGTTGACAATGTACTTAGCACTAGATAACACATAGGAGACATAACTTCTACCTAAGGGTTTTTAAATCCACATTGTATTAAGTGCATGCTGTGTAAAATGTAATTCATTTCAACTTCACCAAAATTTTTCATGTAAAATTCTATTTATGGTGCTAGCCAAAGTTCTTACACTTTAAAGTGAAGCAAGTAAAGTATTCTAGTGTGATTTATTAAAGCATATTGCAAATAAAGCCAGTTTTCTTCCTATAAATAGAACTTCTATTTTATAGACTGCAATTTTAATTCCAGATAGTCATTTATGAAACTATGTGTCTATTTAGGCATAGACAAATCAAGGTGAGTTTGGATGGTTCTGTTTAAATCATCCCAATAAAAAAAGTCCACATTAAATACTCATCCTCATACTGAGAAAGCCATGTATTTAGCTGAAGGAACTGACTTTGTTTAATGGCCATTCTGAACTACAAACTATGCTAGATGAATTCCATAATTTAATAAATCCTCAAAATGTCATAAAATTTTAATATTTGTATTCCTTTTTATAGAAGAGGAATTTGGTATTCACAGAATTTAAATCAAATGTTGAAGCTCTCCCACAGGTGACCCAAGTCAGATTTCCTACTTGTCCATTCATGCTTCTTTCCTATAAGAAGTATCATTCATGAACAATCTCATAAAAAGTCCTTGGATTTTTCTTATATTAATTGGAAATCCTGAATGAGACATTCTATGTCTGTAGAATTATTTAGATTTTCTATTTTATTGACTACTTCGCTATTCTAATCAAGATATTTGAGTACAAAGAAACTGACTAAATTATTTTATTAACTTTATAAGCCATCTTATTGGCTTGCTTGTTGAAAAGTTTGTGAACCAGGTCTAAAAGGTAGTGTACTTTCAGACTATGTAGATTTTTAAGTGAGAATTATGATTAGACATAAAAAGGGAAATTTCTAATTGCCAAAACTATCGTTCCACAAGGCAAGTATAATAAATTCTGAATGTATATTTGCTTAATACTGTAGGATAAGAATATGTAAATTAAAACTGATAGAATAAAAGAAAAGAATTACTAATCACAGAGGTAGAGTTTATTGTGTCTCCCTCAGTAACAAAAAAAGAATATATAAAAATATGATATTTAAAAATTTTTCAAAACATGATTAACATACTTGACCTTATTTTCCTATATAGAAATGAAGTTAATAATACAAAACACAATTCTTTTCAAAATTCAGCTGGACTATTTACCCAAAATAACTAAATAATGGACTATAAGACAAGTCTCAACAAATTCGAAAGTAATAAAATCTTATAAAATAGTTTTCTTACCACAACAAATTTAATCTAAATATCCATATAATAAATGTAGCAATAAAATCTATCTTCACAGTAAGCAATGTTCTTCTTAATTATGGGACAAACAATAAAAATAAAATTAGAAAATATTCTTAGCAAATCATAATGAAAATACTACATATCAAAATTGCCAAGATGAAGCCAAAACAGCCAAAAAGTGAGAAAATTACCTTTCTAATATACACTTTCAGTGTGTATATTAGAAAAGAGAAATACTAAAAAAAATGGCTATAGTATCCATCTCAGTAAACTGAAATTAGTAAGAAGATTGAAACGTAGAAAGGAGAGCAATAGTAAATATAAGGACAGAAATTAATGAAAAATATGCAAAAAGTAACATTAACAAAGCCAAAAGTTAATTATTTAACAAGATGAATAGAAGTTGTATGTTTAGTAAATCATAGAAAGGTAAAACAAATTAAGAAGAAAAGAACAGATTGTATAAATTGTTCTTTTATACAATATAAATTGTTCTTTCATATCTCTATATCAGATATGAAAAAATGGAACATCACTTCAGACTGTAAACATATACTGTAAATACACTAAGAGAATATTATAATTACCATTAAGTAAATAAATCTAAAATTTTAGGAAATTTGGAAGAATTCCTAGAAAAATATAACTTGCAAAACTTACAAAAAATGAAATAGAATAGCTAAGTGGTCATATACCAGTTAAACGAATATATTTTGTAATTTAAATATTTTACTGTAAAAATTCCAGATTCTGGTTACTTCATTTGCAAAATATACTAAAATTTAAAGAAGAAATTATACAAATTCCACAAAATATTCTAGGGATCAGAAAAATTAAAAGGAAGCATTTTGCTGTTTATTTTCTGAAGCTGGTTAAAACTACCCTAACCAGATCTTAAATTAAGGAAGTATGTAGTCTGATCTCTCTCATGACTAATAATAAAGATATTAAACAAAATATTAGCAAAGCCAATCTAGAGATATGTCAAATAGTAACACATCAAAACCAAAATGAATGTAATTCAGGAATCCAATGTAAATATAAGTAATTTAGTATCAAGCAATGCAATTCACATCATTAGGCTAAAAGATAAGATTTAGAAAGTTCACTCTAAGTAACATAGAAAGCAGTGGTGGGTGACATATATGAGTGGTGGAAAAGATGGTATGAGATGAGATATGTTTGGAGATGGAAGCAGCTTTGGTCTGACCTCATATTCTTAGTAAGAAGTCTGGATTCTAATCTTTGAACAAACTAAAATGATATGGCTACAAGGCTACTTCTAGGCTACATAAACCTATGAATTATAGCTTTCAACTTACTTCTTGCCCTTTGAGTGCTCAGCCCAGTGGATGGATGAGACTGAGCTGCACTTAGTAGGCATTGCTGACTCTTGCTCTAAGTTAATAAAGTTAAACCACTGTTTCTCAACCTTGACCATACATTAGAACCCCCTGAGGAGCTTCTGAATATCTATATGCCCAGACCACAGCCAAAGTCAGTTAAATCATTATTCCTGGAATGGGGACCAGGTATTTGTATTTTAAACATCCAAAAGTGATCACCGTGTGTAGCCATGGTTGAGGACCACTGAGTTAAAGATTAACAACATTTACAAGGCTATCGAGAGGATTAAATTAGGTAATCTGTATAGTATTTCTAAACATTAACTGTACTATAGGCTGTACTGAGTTCTAGAGCTTTCTCTGCCTCTTAAAGGATTTTCTGTTTTTGTGTTAGACCACACTTGTATGCAGAAGACATAATTTAAAAAAAAAAAAAAGCCTGTCCTTGTAGATTCTCTGTAGATAACGTTTCAAAGAACCATTTTCTTTAAAAATGATTTCCCAGATTTCTACTGAAAAGTGACATTAAAAAATGAGATTATTTTGCAAAAGACCGCTAGGGAAATTTCCAACATCAACTTCACATGGAATTTTTAAGAAGAATATGTCTATAGAAGTAAGGAAGCAGCTGAAAGTTCACCTCCAAGAGTCTGACTCAGGATTAGCAGTGCAAACAATTATAAAGAGAATTAAGGCGAAGTGTCTGATAATTAGGTTTCACTCATGTAATTGCATTTCTTCCTCACATCCAAATACCTTGTTCTCTTTGAATAGTATGTAGTGGGATAAAATGCTATTTTAATTTTAATTGTAACTCAGAATCCCAAAATAATTTATATTCATTTATCAAATCATTAACCCACCTTTGATAGCAGATTTGGTCCTAATAAACAACAGAGAGAAAAGTGTACACATAGAAAATAAAAACAGAATTTGGAAATTCCTTTCACTTCTTTTCTCTTATAAGATTATATAAAAGAAAGTATTACTTAAGGAGTAAAATGTATATATTGATAGAGTAAGAACTTTTACGTTCAGGTTTGACAGGACTACACAAATTTCTATAAAATTTAGACAAAAATGTCAGACCAAAAGTTCTAGCCAGAAATTGAACCATCATTCTTGCAAGAATAAAGCATTAGAGACATTTTATAAACATTTTTCCAAGTTCCTCTCCCCTTTTACAGAACAAGAAAAAGAATGACTGGGCTTCCCTTGGAAGCTAGAGCAGCAAAGATGGGAGATTCTTAAAGTAGTTACAGTGGTAGCCATGAGCCCTGTAGGGACTGACATCTAAAGAGATAAAGACAGAAGTTTTTCAATCTAAACCACTGTTTAGGGAACACCAATTACTATAGGCATTTGGGAATAAGAGGAAAAGAAGACAGAGAAGGTCTTTGTTTTCCCAGATTGTATAATATAGTGAGGAACAGACCATTCTATGGTTAATACCATAAAATATGAGAGTGTGCAGACTGCTTCAGTGAGCACATCGAATCTAGGAAGTCAGGGCAGGCTTCATAGGAAGGATATTCTTTAATACCCGAAAACAAGAAGTAACTACTTATCTAGAAGGAGATTTGGAGAAGAAAATAGAGAGGCATATTCCAGATAAAGGAAAAAGAATGTGTCAAGACTCAGTGATGAGAGAAAGTCAGCACAACTGAGAGACTGAAAAAAGTTCAAAATGCCTGGAATAGGAATGAAAGAACAAGTTACAGAGGTAGTTTCAAGTCAAGCTCATGAAGTTGAATTGAGAGAAAATTCTGCCATACTTAGTTAAGGAGTTTGTATTGTTAAGAAAATGGGCCCCAGTGAATAACTTTTAAAGAGGAAATGTAGAATCATCAGATTTCTATGTAGGAAAAATTATTCTAGTGTGTACAAAGAATTAGAAAGGGTAAAAAGTGAGACACCTTTGAAGAGTGTGTGGAAGAGATAATGGTGGCTTAGATCCGAATGAAAAAAGATGAACAGATGTGATGACTATTTTGGAGGTAGTATTGATGATCCAGTAGTTAAAGGGACATGGAGAAGGATATGTCAAGGATGACTCCCAGGTGTCTAACTAGAGCAACTGGAGCACACTGGTTATCAGATTTAGGCAGGAAGACTAATTCCAGAACTCACAACTAATGCTCTGAGTTTATAGAGAATTTTTCGCTGAGTTAGAGAATGAATGAACAACTTGGTGCTTTATTTAGATACCCTGACTTTTTCACTGAATTGTGTAAGCTGAATGTAATAGTATATATTAAGTGACTTATGGACTCTATACCACTGCCAAATACAAGGACAGTTGTGCAAGGGGTTGGGAATGAGGGGATCCATTTCCTTTGGATCAAATACCATACAGTAAGTAGAAATATAAAGACTGATTTTTCCACCCCATAGGAGAGAAATGAAAATCTACTCAGGATTTGACTCTAGTTCTAGGCAAGACATGTCATGAACTTGAGATAGTTGTCTTTCAGATGGTAGATTACTGTGTGTTGGATGTTAGAAAAGTTCATATCAGCCCTAATCAGTATTGAGTTATGAGCTGCAAAATCAATTTCAGACACCAATGCCTAGTGGGGTAGGGCATGCTTAGGAATAACTTACACACCATGTAAGGCTGATCCTACATCTTCTGTTTCTGCAAGGGATTAGAAGCTGGAAAGATTGAACAAACAAGGTCACAAAAATCAATTTATGGTCCCAGCAAAGAGGAGACTGAATAAAACAAGCAGAGAATAAAATATTCTAAAAACTTGGCAATCATCACTGATGTCTCAGGGAAAGCCAGTGGCTTTGGAGTTGATGCTAGATGTTCTTAGGAAATTTATAATGTCAAATTTAAATTTAAAAATAGTAACTCATTCCAGCACTTCTAGCAATAAAGAGAAGGTTTCAAGAATATAGTATTTCTGCCATAAAAGTTTTAGGAGTTGATTTTGTAAGCTGCATAATATTTTCACTATTCAAAGTAAGTAGGATTCTGTTTATAGAGAAGGCACTTTGGTGTCTCTTGGGAGGGCAAATGTGAAATAAAACCCCTGCAAGAATAAAAGACATCAGTACGATGGAGATGTTCACTTTCCAAATACAATCTACTTCTACTTGCAACACTTTTTAAAGCATGCACATGCTAGTTCAGCAAATGTTTAAAGCTTACTGTTTGCTGGCAACCAGCACCAGCATAATCAAGAAGAAACTATCTGTACTAAAAGAGTGCGGGATTCTCTTAGCAACAATTATCACACAATGAGAGGAGTAAATGATAGTAAAACTGGTCAAGTAATGTGGCATCCAGGCATCCAAAGGAGAGGCGCCTGACTGGGGTGTTTGAGAAGGATTTCACTTAGAAGCCAAAGTGCAGGGTCATGAAGGACGAAGAGTAGTTCACCAAGTGAAAAAGGCAAGTCAGGGTGCTCTGGGTCACCATAAAGGCATTGAGTGGTATGGGAGAACAACAGATTTAGGGGAAAATGGGGAGTTTGTTGTTGAAGGAGACAGAGCTTGGGAACATATTATAAAGTACCTTTTATGCCTTATTAAGAAATTTCAGCTTCATACAATGAAACGTGAGGAATAATAAATGGGCTATAACAATGAAATACCACTGATTTTTGGTAAGATACTGAGTTGTTGCTGAGGAGGTGTGATCAGAAGGTAAAGAAAACAGTAGTGAAGACAGGTTAGAAATTGTCTGAAAAATCCAAATAAGAGAGGGTAAGAGTCTACACTCAGACAGAAGCAGTAACAGAGAAAACTCAGGCCAGAAGACTATTACTAATACACAATTGACAAGAGATATAATTTGTAAATATCTACTTACTCCACAATCTCTCATAATTATTCATAATAGGTTCAGTAGCTTGAATGAGAAGACCAGAGTTCCACCCAGAACTTGCATTGTTTTTGTTGAGCAGGCTTCTCATGTCTGATGTTTTGTTTAGTAATTTTATATACTTACTTGCTGTTCTCCTCACTCTCACCCCCACATTTTTGTCTGTGATAATTTTAAAGAGGGAAACTACAAATTTTTTAAAATGGATGAAGTTATGTTATAAAATAGTTGAATAATTTAGAACAACTAAAAGAAAGAGGCTTATAGACCTAAAGCAGCAGGAGTTTATAAATGAAAATTCATGGTAGACAAGCTAAGTTCCTTCCTTTGATAAATGCTCAAAATTAATGGGTAGAAGGGAGAACGTGATATATTTAGGCATTAGCAAAACATCTGATACTATGTTTGATGATATTTTACTTGCAAATTTGTTTTAAATGAGCTTAGATGACAAGAAAATCAGTCAGATTAGAGTTGAGGAAAGGCTTATAAACAAAAAGTAACAAATGCTGGATCTGGTCTTATTTAACATTTTTATTAAAACTCCGGAATAAGAAAGTAAATGGCATATTAATAGAAATGCCAAATGACACTAAATTTACAGGATTATAAAGTGTGCAGATTGCAAACTGAAGAGAAGGAAATTGACCAAAATATAATAAAGATTTGAATATAAGCAGAAAGAAAAAGTAGACGCAACTTTTATTTTAATAATCAGCCACGTAAGCATTTAAACTGGGAAAACAGCAAAGGCAGTTGTTGGAGTGTTAGAAGAGGAGTTCTAGTCCCAGTTTAGGTAATGCTGAGGCGGTTGACTTTGTGCAAGTGGCTCAACTCCTTTGCAACATCGGTTTTTCCCAAGAGTAATGTTAAGAGATTGTACAAGTAATTGTCTATAGTTCCTTCCATCTGTAAAATTCTTTTTTTCATTTTCTTCACCTTTTCTCCTTTCATATAAGCCATTAAAGCTATTCTTCTTATGCTGAGGACGCTGCTTTATAGAAATCTTTTAAGACTTCTCTGTCCAAATAGGGTCATTAATATTTTTAAGATGACACAGCTTTTCTCTACAGAGAGTCATATGCTGTCATACTTGATGATGCAAGCTCTGACTTTGGTAGCATCCATGTCATCTTATTTTGGTTGAGGGGAGATGATAAGTTAGAGGTTGTTTATAAGATTGCACTCTTTACAATTTAGAGAGCTCTTAATCATGTAATAATTTAATTTATGACACATTGCTTAGAATAAATTTTTGCTTTATTTTATTTAGTTGTCAAAGGCTGTTCATATATATTGACTCATTAAAATGGTTACTAACCCTGGGAAGATGGCAAAGGAGGTAACACTATCCTCATTTTGTGTCAAACACAAACAAAAACTGTGATACAGTTACTAATGACTTACCAGGATTACAGTTAGGATCAAAGTCTTGAGAAGAGCTTTTGCCTGTCTAGTGGTATTTCTGTTTTATGTCATAATATTACACATTGACTTAGAATATTTTATATGACTTAATAAAACCATGTTTCTAGACCTTTTATAACATGAATAAGTATAAAAAATTATTTCTTCTAAGCACTGAGATGATAGGCAGCTTGCAGATCACTTACAGGTAACATATTAGGGGTAGCAGTATTAAGATTTATTACTTCTGATAGTATGTGAATGCTAATAATAAATTCCAGCACAAATTCTATAGAGATAAAAGAGTTTCTTCATGGATTTCAGAAATGATTGGAACATTTCATTAAAACAGATTCCTGATGGATTCCCAGTGACTGTACTTCAGCAGGATTTACAAAACTGACTAGTATATGGCTCATTATAATTCTTTCCTCAAATTTATGATCTTCATACCCCAGTTCTGGGTGGCTTGCCTGTTTTGAAAATGCTATATACACAGAACCTCCTTTATGAGACATAGCATCAGCGAGATGGCTTGTCAAGGCATTGATCTGTCTCCAGAACTGTCTGGCATACAGAAGTCACTCAATGAATATTTGTTAAATGAATAAATGTTATTTTTATATAAAGTCTCCATTTGACAATCTAATAGAAATTTTCCAGGACCTCATTTATAATTCATACCAAATATATTTCTTTACATTTTAGAAATATATCTTTATCTCCATTTAAACTTTAAGGTTTTCAATGTCACTGCTTTTTTTTAAATAACCATACTTCCCACAGAGGCCTGTTGTGCATTATGTAAAATTACTATAGTGACTGATCTAGTAGGCCCCTAAAACATGTTAGTTCTTTTAACTTAATTTATTTTTCTACCTCACTAAATAATAGATGATAATCCAAATAATGTGCTTCTGAAACTATACTAAAATTCTTCACATTACTCTTCTACTATCTTATTGAAAAAAAAAATCAGCATAAAGTACTCTCAACTGCAATACACTTTAAAGTTTACAAACACTAATAATGTGCTTTGAGGATAGGTTATTAGACAGTGATTCCTCCCTAAAGCACCTCCTCATGGTATACACTGAGACCTTAAAAAGCAAAGTGTTCTTGAAGAGTTTTATAATTTTGTTTTGAAGATATCCCTTTCACATAGTCTTTGTTTTGACCTTTTGTGTTTGTCCTTTAACCACAAAGATCTTAGAATTATGATGTATGAGTTACATTTTTAACTGAACTAGTAAGAATTGGCTAAAAAGAAAGCTCTTCTACTGTAGAAACTTCTGTAATTTCTCCATGACTTTTTAGAATTTTTAAATTAGTAGTACATCTTATCCTTATTAAGATAATTACTGCTAGCTTGACATTAGCATTTATAAAGGTATCTTTTTGAAGCCCTCAGCTTTCAGATTTTCCTGCTGATTTGGCCTCCCATTTTGGCACCCACTACCCTGTTCGTTATTAGTGGCACCTGAGACTCTCACTTAGATCAGGATAGTGAAATTCAGAACACTGAAGGATCAAACTGCAATACAATTGAGTAGCTGAAACCTACCTATTGAGGACAACCTGGCTAGAAATCAGCTAACTAGAGAAAGCACCAGGTAACCAGATCATGGCAGAGGGGAAGGAAGTTGGCAGATGGTATAAACCAAGTTTGAAAGGCTCCTAGCCAAAGGAGGAGGTGTATACTGCAATATAAATCATGAGTACTCTTTCTGGTCATTTCTTGTCTTTCTTAGTAATGCCTGCCTCCTCTGTCCACCATATGTATCTATCACCTGTTCTCCACCTACATCAGAAATATTGAATGCTCCAAACCACTAGCATGATTACTTCTCAGTTTCTGAGTTAATCTTGGGACATGACACAAAGAGTGATAGTTACAGAAGAGTGAGTGTAGTTAAGAGTTAATAATATCCACTAGCACCTAATTTATTTGATATACCGCATTGATGTTTTCTCATTTTAAAAAGTGCTATTTAAGTGCTTTGAGCTCACTCTCACCATAATTCCTTTCTGAGAGATTGCAATTCCTAAGCCTCAATGTGCCTGGGATACTCCACAAGCCTTGTCACTTCTCCACCCACATTGGTAATCCAAATATTTGGTTTTATAATCCTTGCGTTATTTTTAACTTATTAACAGTATCTCACCTCCAGCTGTCCATTGAGTTCCTTGGACTGATAAAGAGTTTCAAACATTTTGCCCACATTTGCTTTTGTTTCTTCCTGTCTGCATGTTCTATTATTATAGGGAAGTGGTTCTTTGACCTACAATTCCATCCCAATCCCATAGCCTAAATGACCAGGCATGTCCACAGAAGGACTCAGAGAAGTTTCCACTCTAAGATGAAATCATCTTTTATCTCATTGTATGTTTTTTTATGGGAATCATTTGTTTTTATTTTACTTTTCTAATGATACATGAAAAGAAATTTAGGGTAACCTTTTAATAAAGAGGTATAGTATATTTTGCTTTCGAGTTACTTACACATGATACGAACTTGAATATATCTGTTGACAGTATTTTAATCTACTTGTTATTTTTCATTCATCCAAGTCTATTATTTACTCTGTTATATAATATTTATTAGATTTTATCAATTGTAAAATATCTAGAATATAGCCAGAAAGGAAAGAAGAAATACCCATTAACTAACATTAGCCTCAGTATCTGTCAGAGGTATCACATGGATAAAGCACCCTTCCACTGTCCATCACCTTCAGAAGAGGTCTCTCATGTCTATACTTAGATACAGTTCTGATTCTAAGCAGCAGATGCTATTATAGGCCTTTACGTTTAAAAAAAACTGAGAGAAAAAAATGCTGATGAAGGTCATAAAAGTAAATGAGGCTTCTTGCTTCTTGACATCTTTAGCACTTTCTGTGGCTTCCTGAGTGAGCAGCAGTGGCAGACAATAGCTAAAAGATTGTGTGCAAGATAATGAGAAAAATAAATGCATCCTCAGATGCAGCCAACAGAAACTGCTGTTAACATTCATTATCCAGGGTCTTGAATGCTCCCAAGATGATGTTATTAATTTGTAGAATGAGCTAAGAGGTGTGAAAGAAAGCTGATGTTTGCTTATAACCTTCTTGACCATCACTTTGAATATTAACCAAGGGGGTCAAATATATTGTTATTTAGATATCATATTTTTTTAATGGTAGTGATGTCAGCAGGCAGTATTATATCAACATATACTCTTATTACTA
This sequence comes from Cheracebus regulus, assembly GCA_963574635.1. Classification (NCBI taxonomy): domain Eukaryota; kingdom Metazoa; phylum Chordata; class Mammalia; order Primates; family Pitheciidae; genus Cheracebus; species Cheracebus regulus. The sequence continues at coordinate 4,126 of CAUYQU010098346.1, read as the reverse complement.
CTAGAGAAAAGAGAAGGAAAAAATATGCATGGATATGTATTTATATTCAACTTTAGCCAGCAACTCTGGCCAATGTCCAATTTATATGTAACTCTTATAGATTCTAGCACTCTTCTCAATTTTCCAGGTTCTTAACTACATAAAGATGCCGTATATTCTGTTTCAAGAAACTTATAAAAATGTTTTGATTGTGTTGATTCACAAACAAGATGGACTATTCAATTCAAAAACTTAAATGAAAATGCTAAATCAAAAAAACAAAACCCTTTTCACCAGAGTTTCCCTATATCTCAACATGTCTTATCTTCAAAATCTACCCTTTCCTGTCCCCATGATGCATACCACAATCCATTTAAAACAAAATCATGTTTGCCTTATTAAAACTTCTTTGAGATGTAACACAAAATCATTCAAATTTCAGACATGTTTAGTTTTTCCCATTTTGCCTTTTCTGAATTGCTTATACTACATTTTAGATACCAGATATGGAATACAAAACTCCTGTCAGAGGACAAGGATAGGCTACTGATTTAGGGAAACATTCCTCAAAGTACAGTCTGAGAGGTCTCAAGACCTTTTTAGAAGATTCATGAGCTTCAAAACTATTTAAATAATACCAAGATAGTATTTGCCTTTTTCACCCTCATTCTTTCAGGAGAATATAGTGGCAGTTTTCCAAGGGATATTTGATATGTGATGGTGCCCGAGATTACTTACAAATGCAGACAGGAGAAATCGGCTGTCTTTTTCTGAAGCCACATATTATAGAAACTTTCAAGACTATAAACCAGTGCTACTCATTACACAAAATTGATTTTTGAAATATAAAGTTATTTTTTCCGAAAATATATCCTTTATCTAAATATATATTGAGTTAATTGCTGTTATTTTAAATGGTTTTAAAATAATTATTTTATAAATCAGTTTTAAATAATAATAAATATCAATAAATATAACCCATGTAAACAGAGGTGCTTTAAGATTTTCAATAATTTTAAATCTGCAAAAATATACAGAGAACAACAAATTTTGAAAACTATTGATGAAGATACAAACAACAACAAAACTTACTGCACGATTGTGGCCATTCAGCATTGTGGAAACATAGCCCTTCAAGCAGATTCTGGTGTAAATATGGAAAAAAGAGGAATGTTTTGTTATTCAAGATAAATACCAGGACTCCTCTTTCTATTTATGATTAAATATTCTTGTTTTCATTCCCATGAAAATAATTCTTTAATAAGTTACACTTGTCCAATCTTTGATTATACATTAAATGTCATTGTTTAAAAGCCATAGATTTATAAATTGGGATTTTAACTATTTGTGAATAATGCCACAATTTCATTGCAGGCAATAATTTGTAATTTTTTATAGCCCACACTGCCAAGAAGAGTAGAAAGTCACAATGCCTTGCTGATGAATCAACCTATCTAACTGCTGAGTAATTCCTTGATGTGCTTTAACCATTTTATTTTTCCTAACATCCATTTGGAATGTATAAACATTTTTATTTAAAAAAATCAAGTGAAAGAAATATTAACCCAGACATTGATAAAACAATAACCTTTAACATGACCAAGTTATCTCTTGAAGACAGAAATATAGCAGTTCTTGATTGCAGCCTGGGAATCTGCATACTGGTAAATTTTCACTTTATTCTAATATACAAACCAGTTAAGAATTTTTGGCTAAGAAATAAACATTTGCACACACACAAAGTATAGCAATGATCTAAAACATGCATATTTCTATAGCAGTATAACAATATTTTACCTCAGTAATTATTTAACACAATTTTAGCAGTAGAAATAAAACCTGAAATCCCAGTCGATTATTCAGTCACATTTCCATAGGCAGTTATAACAAACTTTGTGGAACCATGTAGAGGAAAAAATGTTTCATATTTTGTCATAGGAGAAGAGAAAAGAGAAACCAATGATTCCAATTTTAAAGAATAGCAGATAGACTATTGAGTTTGAATTAGAATACCAGATTGAAGCCTCATTTCTATCAAGTTTTGAGATCTTGAACATGTCCCTTGATATTTCTGAGCTCAATTTCTATGTTGGTTTAATAACAATAATAAGTTCTGCCCATCTACTTTCTTAAATAGCTGTTATAGTTAAAATGATATGTGTGCGTTTTATATTGCACATAAAAATGAGGTTTTTAGTAACAGAAGTAATAATGATGATATTTTAACAAAACCAAGGATATTTATTCATCTTAGAAAACTGAAAAGTACAATATGTTTCCAAACCATCATTCCATTTGTGAAAGTGGTACCTAGAAACCTTCTAAAGTGGACTGAGCTGAAATGACTAGATGAAATTAAAATTTCAGAATATGCTTTTGGGGCCTCTATTTGCAAGTTAAATACCACTTCTCATATGACTGAATATGGCATTATTTTTCCAAAGGAAACATTGTATTTATCAAATGAAATTAAGCAGTGTTCAACAGAACTCCTTCTATTAAATGTATTGACTACTGCATCCTCAGCTCCTAAAGCACAGTGGATAGTGAGGAGGATATAATTCTGTCTAGAGAAGAAATATGGATCTTCATATAGCATTGTTATAGATGATGATGATGAGGAGAAGGAGGAGGAGGATTGCAGATGCCGTTTGCTGAGCATTAAGTTTCAAGGACTGCGCAAAATGCTTTACAAGCATTGCTTCATTTAACCTTTACAAGATTTTTGTGAGTTAGATCTCAATTTAATAAATTTAAAAAAATGATGTTTAGAAATATTAAATAGCTTCCTGAATACAAAGAGGAAGGAATAGTATGGAAAGCCGACATTCTTGAGTTCAGAGCCTGAGTTAATCACAAGTAAGCTTCAAATAATAAATTTTTTCTTGGCCTAGAATCAGTGTGATAAAACCACAAGCAGTGTTGATCCTAAAATTAGAATGGCTCATCCCTGTCACATGCCAGATGCTGGAGACACACACACACACTCACATACACACACAGGCACACACGTTATTACTGTTCAAACAACTCTCTAGGTTAGGTATTATTTTCCCTATTCAACAGCTGAACATGGCGAGACTTAGAAATATTAAGCACTTTGTTTCAGGTTCACCAGCTGTTTAACTGCATCAAAATCGAAATGAGATTGACTCTTAGGCCATATTTGTTTTCTAGAGTGCCTCTTATTACTACAGGAAACTGTAAGAACTATAGGACTCAAACTATGTAACAGTTGAAGAAAAAGTAATTGACCGAGAGATCCTAGGATCTTTCTTCATTTACTCTAGCTCTTTGGCCCCTAAAGACATCTCAGTTTGGAACCCTCGAATTAATGATCTTCAAAAAGCCTTTCAGTGCTAGAGTATCTTAATGTTCTGTGGCACTGGAAGTTTTGTTTGAGAAGAGAGTGAGACTGCTCTAGGCTCTAAGTCCAGGACTCACATCTATTAATCTGGATCTGGCTCCAAAAATTTGGATTTCATGAAGCAGACACCCCTTATTTCCCCATTTCTTTATAATTCTTCATTCAATTAAAACAAAGATACACCTGGCACATTTCTAAATCTCTCTCAAATTGGCCAGACCACTAAATTCACTGGCAGATTGTCCTAAGGCCTCACACCAAACCGCTTGTCTCATTATGTGTAATAGTGGAAATAATTTATTTCTTTGGTTTTAATAGCAACCTGCAAATGCCCATTTAAACCATGGTTTTCAAAGGGCAGCCTTAAGTGTTTACAATACATTATACAGAATTATTACTTTTTACATTTTTGCCAGATGCAGAAACAGGGTAAAGATCATTTCTGTAGTCTGAGCCTTCTACTCTATTTCACAGGTAGCTTCCTCTGGTCAAGGACAATGGAATCAACTCCCACATATAATAGTGGAATATCTGGGCACAAATTATTCTATGAGTAGGCTTGATAATTTACAATAGTCTCGTGGACTAATGTCAGAATCAGGTCCACAGTTCCTATTGGCTTTTTCACTAGATTTGATTCTTGTGGGGTTCGTTCCCATGTGAAGCCCCTCGGAATTGGGCCTCACCATATGGTGAGCTTGAGCCCGGACACAGTTTCCCGTTGGAGGCAGTCGAGCTATGGGAAAGTAGGAACTGCAGGTAAAGGAATTACAAAAAGAA
>CAUYQU010098345.1:0-19205 GCA_963574635.1 Cheracebus regulus | reverse complement strand
AAATGTGGCACATACACACCATGGAATATTATGCAGTTATCAAAAACAATGAGTTTGTGTCCTTTGTAGGGACATGGATGAACCTGGAAACCATCATTCTCAGCAAACTGACACAAGAACAGAAAATCAAACACCGCATGTTCTCACTCATAGGAGGGTGTTGAACAATGAGAACACGTGGACACAAGGAGGAGAGCACTACACACTGGGGTCTGTGAGGGGGAACTAGGGGAGGGACAGTGGAGGGTGGGGAGTTGGGGAGGGATGACATGGGGAGAAATACCAGATACAGGTGATGGGGAGGAAGGCAGCAAACCATATTGCCATGTATGTACCTATGCAACAATCCTGCATGTTTTTCCCATGTACCTCAAAATCTAAAATGCAATAAAAAAAAAAATATATATATATATATATATATATATATTTTTTTTTATTTTTAAAGATGGGGTTTCACCATGATGGCCAGGCTGGTCTTGAACTCCTGACCTCAGGTGATCCACCCACCTCAGCCTCCCAAAGTGCTAGGATTACAGGCGTGAGCCACCGCGCCCGGCTAAAATATATATATTAAAAAAAAAAAAAAGATGAAGAGTTCAAGACCACCCTGGCCAACATGGTGAAGCCTCGTCTCTACTAAAAATACAAAAGTTATGGCTAGGCAGGGTGGCTCATGTCTGTAATCCCAGCACTTTGGGAGGCTAAGGCAGTGGATCACTGTGGTCAGGAGTTTGAGACCAGCCTGGCCAACACAGTGAAACCCTGTCTGCACTAAAAAATATAAAAAGTAGCAGGGTGTGGTGATGGGCACCAGTAATCCCAGCTACTCAGGAGGCTGAGACAGGAGAATCGCTTCAACCCCGGAAGCAGAGGTTGCAGTGAGCCGAGATTGTGCCACTGCACTCCAGCCCAGGTGAAAGAGCAAGACTCTGCCTCAAAAACATTTTTTTAAATAATAAAATAAAAATACAAAAATTAACCCAGTGTGATGGTGGGCACCTATAGTCCCAGCTACTCAGGAGGCTGAGGCAGGAGAATCGCTTGAACCTGGGAGGTGGAGGTTGCAGTGAGCTGAGATGGCACCAGTGCACTCCAGCCTGGGTGACAGAGCAGGAAAAGGAAGGGAGGGAGGTAGGGAAGGATGGAAGGAAGGGAGGAAGGAGGGAAACAGAACCTGAGCAAGATGAGGAAGGAAGGAAGGAAACAGAACCTGAGCCCAGATGGGCTGCAAAAGAGATGAGTGGGGTGCCAGGGGGTTGGAATCTAGACAGGATGACCAAGGAAGGTCTCTCTGGGGGACATGGAAGCTGAGCACTCAGTAACAGGAAGGGCCAGGCATGAGAAAAAGCAGAGGGAAGGGTGTCCGGGGCCAAGGGAACAGCATGTGCTCAGGGCAGGAACGTGGCTGTGGGTGTCTGCAGAGATGAAAGTAGCATAGTGACGAGTGAGGAAAGCAGGGGACAGATGACAAGAAACCTCTGAGGGAGGGTTCTGAGCCATGGCACACTAAGATCCTCCCACTTAACACGCAAATAGGCCATCTGCCTATGGCTGGATGGGGGAGAGACAGCCAGGAGGGGGCAGGAACAGAAGCAGCGTGCTCCTGGGGTGAGGTGGCTGTGACAGGCCCCTGCTGGCCAGACTGCCTTCCAGCAACCACTTCCTGGGATGGTTCTTTGTCACAACAGGTTAAAAAGTGGGCTCTGAGTGTGTTGTCGCCAAGGGTCTTCCCATGAGGAAGGAAAGAGCTGATCATCGCAAAATGTGACTTGCAGCCGGGTGCCTTGGCTCACACCTGTAATCCCAGCACTTTGGGAGGCCGAGGTGGGCGGATCACCTGAGGTCAGGAGTTCAAGACCAGCCTAGCCAACATGGTGAAACCCCATCTTCACTAAAACTACAAAAATTAGCTAGGTGTGGTGGCAGGTGCCTGTAATCCAAGCTACTTGGTAGGCTCAGGCAGGAGAATCACTTGAACCTGGGAGGCAGAGATTGCAGTGAGCCAATCGCACCACTGCACTCCCGCCTGGGCAACAGAGCAAGACTCCATCTCAAAAAAAAAAAACACAACAACATTGAAGCTTAGACAGGTTAAGTAACTACCCCAAGGGCAGAGCAGGTGGCCTCCAAGTCCTTTACCACCACCACCACATGCTTCATTCTTTCTCCAGCGCACGACCCACAGCAAAGCCCACTCTGGTTTTAGAAGAATCCCAGCTCTGCTAACCACTAGCTGTGGACAAGTCACTTCACTTTCTGTGCCTTAGTTTCTCTATCAGTCAGGTAGAGATAAGAAGAGCATCTACTTCTTATGTTTAGCATGAAATTTAGATATCTTACTAGATAAGATAGCTAGATAATAAGCACTTGGACTGCAGTGGCTCACGCCTGTAATCCCAACACTTTGGGAGGCCACAGGTGGATCACTTGAGGTCAGGAGTTCGAGACCAGCCTGTCCAAAATGGTAAAATCCTGTGTCTACTAAAAATACAAAAATTAGCCAGGCCTGGTGGTGGGCACCTGTAATCCCAGCTGAGGCTGAGGCAGGAGAACCACTTCAACTCGGGAGGCGCAGTGTAGGTTGCAGTGAGCCAAGATAGCACCACTGCACTCCAGCCTGGGCAACAGAGCAAGACTCTGTCTCAAAAAAAAAAAAAACTTAGAATTAAGCACTATGTTCACAATAAGTTACTAGGATGATTACTATGCTCTGGCTGCTGAGAGAAGTGTCCTCAAGTATTAAAACATTCTCAGCTGCCACTGTCAATACCAGCAAGAGGGTGTTAAGACCCAGCCTGAACTTGACCAACTAGTTCAAGGTCTCTGGCCTTTCTCAAGCAGCCAAGCTTGTCAGCTAAAGTGCAGAATTCCGGACCAAACCCAACCACCTTATCAGAGTTGCAAGGCCTTTCCAAGCACCGCCCTCACTCAAGGCTGTCAGCCCTCCTCCGTTCTCCTCAGGAACCAGTTAGTCCAGAGGGCTTTGCTGGGCCCAGGTGGTGGAGGCCTCTAAATTCACCTGGGCACGGCTGAAATAGCTATCCCACCTGGCACACACCAAAGCCCACCACTCAGCCTGTCCCACTTTCTTGCTCCTCGGCCCCGCCTCCCCCTCCCCGGCCCCGCCTCCTCCTCCCCGGCCCCGCCTCCTCTTCAGCCTAGGCTCCCCCTCCCTGACGCCATCTCCGCTAGCCCAGCCCCGCCTCCTCCTCATCGGCCCCGCCTCCCCATCCCTGGCCCCGCCTCCTATATCCTGGCCCCGCCTCTTTCTCCTTGCCCCGCTTCCTCAGCCCGACCTCCTCCTCGGCCTCACCTCCCCCCGGCCCCGCCTCTTCCGTCTCAGCCCCGCCTTCTCATCCTCCGAGACCACTTCCTCCACCTCGGCGCAGCCTCCTCCTTCTCCTCCTCAGGACACGCCTTTTCCTGCCCAGCTCCGCCTCCCAATTCTTAAGACCCACCTCCCCCTCCCAGTCCTCCTCCCCCTCCTCGGCCCCCCTCCCATTTCTCAAGCCCCGCCTCCCCACGGCTGCTCTACTGTGTCCAGAGGTGAGTATGGCTACAGTACTTGTCAAACGTTAGCTGCTGCACGGTGCTGCACCAAGCTGAGGCTTTCCAGGCATGTATCTGCCCATCCAGTGCTCATCAAACCAAGAACCTCTTGAAACGACAACCCTGAGAGGCAGGGACAATTATCCCAATCAATATGGACATCCGGCAGGAGAGAGGAAGGGGCCTGAGCTGTAGCGTTTGCCACTTCCCCTGGTGTAAATGCCCTACCCGTGACTTAGAGATGTTAGCCTGATGTCCCTGAACACAGAGTTGGGAAGATGAACACCATCGGCCAATGTGAGCCGGGTCTCGCACACCCAGGTGTCATTTTATGGATGAAAAAGCTAGCTCAAGGCCAGCCGCGGTGGCTCACGCCAGTAATCCCAAAACTTTGGGAGGCCGAGGCAGGAGGATCACTTCAGGTCAGGAGTTCGAAACCAGCCTGGCCAACATAGTGAAACCCTGTCTACTAAAAATACAAAAATTAGCCAGGCGTGGTGGTGGGTGCCTGTAATCCCAGCTACTCAGGAGGCTGAGGCAGGAGAATTGCTTGAACCCAGGAGGCAGAGGTTGCAGTGAGCCAAGATGGTGCCACTGAACTCCACCTTGGGCAACAGAGCGAGACTCTGTCTCAGGGAAAAAAAAGAAAACTAGCTCGAGGCTAAAGAACATCCCCATGAGCTCCATACCTTCTCAGTGACAGTTAAGCATCTGAGCCCAGCTCTGATCCAAAGCCCGCAGGCATTGCTGCCTCCCCAGGAACAGTATCAATCATCAATACTGCCCAACCCAAAGGAGAACTGGAGTGTGGCCCTGGGAAATGCTTTCCCCTCTGGGTCTCAGGTCCCTCATCTGTAACTTTACAGAATTTTAAACCAGAAAAATTCCCTCAGGCCTGGGGCTCTGAGATGCTGAGTGCCTACAGCAAAGAAACAGCCTAAGTACAAAGCTGCAGCCGGGGGGACAGAAGGGACCCCACCAGGAGAATCTGCCCAGTGAGTGACCATCTGTTCAGAGCAAGAAGCCTGCAGGGAAATCTGAAAAGCCTACGATCCCCCCACCCATCCCTCAGGATCTTGGCCTGAGTCAGACTAACACAGGAAGGCTCACTACAACCTCCGCCTTCTGAATTCAAGCGATTCTCCTGCCTCAGCCTCCCGAGTAGCTGGGATTACAGGCACGCACCATGACACCCAGCTAAATTTTGTATTTTTAGTGGAGAGGGGGTTTGGCCATGTTGGCCAAGCTAGTCTTGAACTCCTGACCTCAGGTGATCCTCCCGCCTCAGCCTCCCAAAGTGCTGGGATTCCAGGCGTGAGCCACCCACTGCACTCAGCCAAAGCCCATCACTCTCAATCCTGTCCTTACCGTAAGAGGCAGCCCATCCGATTTTAGGGCAGAGAGACCCTCTCCCAGCAGTCCACACCGACCGGCAGCACCTCGTCCTCCCTTCAGGGATGCTCTGTCCTCAGAACACAGCAGGACAGCCACCAGCTGTCCTGTGACAGCATCAACAGAGAAGCCATCAGCGTGGACAAAACTGGAGTCAGACAAACCCAGGCCAAGGTTCAGCTCCCCAGCTTCCAGACTCTGTGATCTCGAGCAGCTTAGTTTACCTCTCTGAGCCTAAGTTTCGTTATCTGTAAAGTAGAACCCTAGTTCCCATCTGATCAGGTGCTAATAAGACTCTGCCCAGGGCCCGGCATGGTGGCTCACACCTGTAATCCCAGCACTTTGGGAGGCTGAGGCAGGAGGATCGCTTGAGCCTAAGAGTTCAAGACCTGCCTGGGCCAACATGGTGAAACCCCATCTCTACTAAAACTATAAAAATTAGCCGGACATGGTGGCACGCACCTGTAATACCAGCTACCTGGGAGGCTGAGGCAGGAAAATCGCTTGAACCTGGGAGGTGGAGGTTGCAGTGAGCTGAGATGGCACCACTGCCCTCCAACCTGTGCAACAGGTGAGATTCTGTCTCAAAAAACAAACAAAAAAAAAAACATAGTTAAGCCTTCCCACCTTTTTCTACCCATCCCCAGCAACAGCACTTCTAACTACAGTGTAATCTCCATAATATTTTTCTGACCCTTATTACAATTTATCCTTTTGTTATGTATGTATTTCTGGCAACTTCATAATGTTCTTTCAAACTAGCCAGTTGCTTTCACAATCAAATGGGTTTCTCTCTCCAGAGAGCAGCCACAGAAAGGCCCAGAGAGGTTAACCAACCTGTCTCGAGGCACATAACTATTTACTAAGTGGCAGTGTCAGGACTGAGTGCCAGGCCTGTCCATGGTACTCACCATGACACCAGTCTACTTTCTCTTGAATTTTCATCTTCTTATCCATGTTGTCTCCAAACAACTGCCTCCTAACCAGAACTCTACTTTTAGAACTTTTTTTGAGACGGATTTTCACTCTGCTGCCCAGGCTGGAGTGCAGTGGTATGATCACAGCTCATCCAGCCTCCTGGGCTCAAGCAATCCTCCCACCTCAGGCTCCCAAACAGCTGGGACTACAGGTGCACACCACCATGCCCAGTAACATTTTTATTTTTTGTGGAGATGGGGTCTAGCTCTACTGCCCAGGCTGGTCTCGAACTCCTGGCCTCAAGCGATCCTCCTGCCTTGGCCTCCCAAGTTGCTGACATTATAGGCATGAGGCACCACACTACTTATTCCTAAGGAGAAAGCTGAGGTAAGGTACTATGTTGGTCCAGGATTATTTGCAAGGTGGGTACCAAAAGAGCTACCCTTTTGTGGGGATGAAAACATCCTAAATGCACCTGGGCGTGGTGGCTCACGCCTGTAATCCCAGCAATTTGAGAGGCAGAGGCAGGTGGATCACCTGAGGTCAGGAGTTCGTAACCAGCCTGGCCAACATGAAGTAGAAACCCCGTCTCTACTAAAAATGCAAACATTAGCCAGGTATGGTGTCAGACACCTATAATCTCAGCTACCCGGGAGGCTGAGGTAGGAGAACTGCTTGAACCCAGGAGACGGAGGTTGCAATGAGCCAAGATCGCACCACAGCACTCCAGCCTGCGCGACAGAGCGAGACTCTGTCTCAAAAAAAAGAAAGAAAAGAAAACATCCTAAATTCGAGTTGTGGGGACCCCAAGAGGCTGAGGCTTCCTAGCCTCCAGGTACTCAGCTGCAGGAAATGGCAGTGATCTGGACTGCTGGAGGCAGAAGAGGGATTCCTTTTCTCAGGAATTAACAGGCTCATTTACAAGATGCATTAGCTGTTTTTCCAGTTGCTACGGGACTCATTGCTGTGAGTCTCATCTGCAGTGGCAAAAACAGCAATGAAAAAAAAAAAACCTACTGTAGCCTAGGATAAGCATTCGCTTACCGACCCAGCTCTGACCCCAAGACAATGCCAAGGCCTGCTCTGGCATTGTAAGGAGAGGGCTTCAGCCAAGGCCTGGAGGTGACCTATTCTAGAGGCTTCACCTCAATCAGGCCACGGAACAGATAACTTCTCCTCCCAGATCAGATGAGATTGGCAGTGATATGAGGCTACTATGGAAACAGCCACCAATCACCCCTCGCTGCTGGGATCCCAATTGCCACGACATCAGACTTTAATTTGCTGTGCAACAGTGAGCCATCTTGCACCTATCTGGGCATTACCTCTATCACTTGTAAATTGCATGTCCTACTCTCCAAGGTCTCTTCAGGGGCCAAGAAAGTCTTTTGAAGGGGGCTAATCTCTCAGTGGACAAGAGATTGCTTGAGGGTGGGAGGATGGATTTAGTTCCAAGCAGAAATATATATTCTTTTTGTTTTGTTTTGTTTTTTTGAGACGGAGTCTTGCTCTGTCCCCCAAGCTGGAGTACAGTGGTATGATTTCGGCTCACTGCAACTCCGCCTCCCAGGTTCAAGTGATTCTCATGCCTCAGCCTCCCCAGTAGCTGGGACTACAGGTGCGTGCCTCCATGCTCAGTTAATTTTTTTTATTTTTAGTAGAGATGAGCTTTCACCATGTTGACCAGGCTGGTCTCAAACTCCTGACTTCAAGTGATTCACCCACCACAGCCTCCCAAAGTGCTGGGATTACAGGCATAAGCCACCTCGCCCAGCCAGAAATATGTTCTTTGATGTAGACACCATCTTTAAAAAAAAAAAAGTAAAGAAAAAAAGCTAGGCATGGTGGCTCACACCTGTAATCCTAGCACTTTGGGAGGCTGAGGTGGGTGGATCACCTGAGGTCAGGAGAGCAAGTCCGGCCTGGCCAACATGGTAAAACCCCATCTTTAAAAAAATAAAAAATTAAAGATGTAGATAAACTGTTATTTCAAATTGCTTGTTAAATGTGAGTGAAAGCATCTCTTCTATTTTTATTGACCTACAATAAACACTTGCAGTTAAACTAATCTGCTTGGGCCGGAAGACAACTGCTTTTCCCATCCAGAACTCCTGTAGCTATCACCTCCGTGGGTACTTGGCAAAGGCTGGCAGAGAACAACAAAGAACACAGCAAAATAACAATTTACTTTTTTACCTCCAAGGTCATTGTGAACAGTGAGTGTGAGGCTTCCCCCTTATTATTATTTTTTTTTTTTGAGACAGACTCGCTCTGTTGTCCAGGCTGGAATGCAATGGTGCGATCTCAGCTCACTGCAACCTCTGTCTGCCTCCAAGTAGCTGAGATTACAGGCATGTGTCACAACGCCTAGCTAATTTTTGTATTTTTAGTAGAGATGAGGTTTCTCCATGTTGGCCAGGCTGGTCTTGAACTCCTGGCCTCAAATGATCCGGCCACTTCAACCTCCCAAAGTGCTGGGATTACAGGCATGAATCCCCCTGGCCAAAGCTCCCCCTTCTTTCTGGGGGAGAAAAGGATTAAGTATGGTTCAGCATATTCTACAGTCCAAGTCTTGGGTCTCAGGCTGTGCCCAGCTTCCTGGAACAAAAGCGCTCACCCCCAGAGCACTCAGAGGCCTACTTTATCTGACTGCTAACTAGCAAAACTAAACCAACTACATTTTGCAAAATGCCACATGATGTTCCAAACTGCATCTTTCAAGATGGACGTGGTGACTTTTTATTTTCTTTTTCTTGAAACAGGGTCTCTGTTGTCCAGGCTGGAGTGCAGTGGCCTGATTTTTGGGCTCACTGCAGCCTCAACCTCCTGGTCTAAAGCCATCCTCCTGCCTCAACCTCCCAAGTAGCTGAGACTACAGCAGTGGGACTACAGATTTAGACACAGAGTTTGAGAGGGAAACCACATCAGAACTATATATATATTTTTTTCTTTTTCTTTTTTTTAAGAGATGGGGTTTCACTATGTTGGCCAGGGTGGTCTCCAACTCCTAACCTCATGATCTGCCCACCTCAGCCTCTCAAAATGCTGGGATTACAGGTGTGAGCCACGGCGCCTGGCCCAGAACTTTATTCTAGAATGAAAACTTAAATGACACATTAGAGATTATTGAATACAAACCTGCTCATTTTTAATATCATGTCAAAAATGACAGGATTTATGGATTAAAAGCTTCAAAGGGGCCAGGCACGGTGGCTCACAACTGTAATCCCAACACAGGGAGGCCAAGACGGGCGGATCACATGAGAGGTCATGAGTTTGAGACCAGCGTGACCAATGTGGAGAAACCCGGTCTCTACTAAAAATACAAAATTAATCAGGCGTGGTGGCACATGCCCTGTAATCTCAGCCACTTGGGAGGCTGAGGCAGGAGAATTACTTGAACCTGGGAGGCAGAGGTTGCAGTGAGCCAAGATCGTGCCATTGCACTCCAGCCTGGGCAACAAGAGCGAAATTCCGTCTCAAAAAGAAGAAAAAAAGGCTTCAAAGGATTGTGGGTAAATTTCCAAAAATAATAACAATAAATGGAGCAGGCAGAGGTAGTAATATTCAACTTGTGAATAAAAACAAACAGCAAGGCGCACTGGCTCACTCCTGTACTCCCAGCACTTTGGTGGGGAGGCTGAGGTGGGTGGATCACCTGAGGTCAGGAGTTTGAGACCAGCCTGGCCGACACAATAAAAGCCCGTCTCAACTAAAAATATAAAAAATTAGCCAGGCATGGTAGCGGGCACCTGTAATCCCAGCTACTTGAGAGGCTGAGGGAGGAGAATCGCTTGAACCCTGGAGGCAGAGATTGCAGGTGGCCGAGACAGCGCCATTGCACTCCAGCCTCAGCAATAAGAGCAAAACTGTCTCTAAAAGAAAAATTCTTTTCTTCTATGTATGTAAGGTACCTAGAGTAGTCAATTCATTGAGACAGAAAGTAGAATGGTGGTTGCCACAGGTGGAGGTGGAGAGGAATGGGGACTTGGTATTTAATGGCTACAGCTGTTTTGCAAGATGCAAAGAGTTCTGGAGCTGGATGGTGCTCATGGTTGCACAACAATATGAACGTTCTTAATGTCACTGAACTGTACACTTAGAAATAGTTAAGATGGTAAATGTTATGTGTATTTTGCCAGAATTTTTTAAATTAGAGGGGAAGGGAGAAACAAGAAATCGCTTGACCTGCTAATTTTCATTTGAGGACCAACATGGCATAGTGGCTAGGAACTAAGACCTTGGCGTTCTGAGTTACTCTGTCTGCTCTGCATTTACTAGCTGAGGCCTCTGAACAAGTCACTCGATATCTTTGAGATTTTATTCATCCTTACAAACGGGAGTAATAATAGTTCTTTACAAGGTAATAGAATCTCACTAGCACAAGAGTGAGCACTTGCTCAGTTGTTCTTATTTTGAATTTTAATAATAAATTTTATTATTTGATGATAATACTTAAAAATCAGAAATAATTCAGGGATAAGTGGTTGAATTATCAATATCACATTATCACCTAGGGCGATACGCACATCAGAAGACTTCGTTTTAAGGGAAAAAGAGATCCAAGTTAGGAGTCAGAAGACTTGGGCTTTAAGAGTGGCTGTGGGTGGTATAAGATTTCTCCTTGGTGACACCCGGGGGTTGACGGAGATGACCTCTTAGATAACCAGAAAGCAAGATCAGCTTCGCTGCTCTGCGAAAGCCAGCCGTGGACCTGCACCTCCCTCACCGCCTAAGCCTCTCGGGAAGCTCCCGGGCGTGGGAAGGGGTCCAAAGGTCAGACACAAGAAGACTGACTGCAAAGCCCCTTCCTACGCTGGTGGCGGTGGCGTGGTGCAAGATTTGTGCAAGACTCCTCTCCCTCGGATTGGGAGCAAGGGTCCCGCACCTTCGTAGCTCCCATGACAAAGTCTGCAACACAGCCCGCTGGGGGAGCTGCAAGGAACCTGCAAGCGTCCCAGCTCCTGCAGAGACCCCCAAGAAAAAGCACCCCCAAAACAGCCTGGGTTGCAGATTTATAAATACCTCCTCCGCACATGCGCATTGGAATTTACGAGTGGCCCAGAGAGCAACGCTGGCCCACAGCGCCTGCGCCGTCCGGCTCTTCCTTCGGGGCACAGGACCAGAAAGTGGGGTCCCATAGTCCCGCAAAGAAGGAAAAAGAATGGGTCGGCAGTGGCCACGCGGTCCCCGTTTCTCGCTTCTTACCTCGTAATGCTTCATGGCTCACTCCCACGGCGGCTACAGCTCCGCGGCTGCTGCTGCCTAACTGCGCGCGACACAGCACAGGGACCCTAGAATGCTCGCTACCGCTGCAAGAGACTAAACACGACTCTGCGTCCGCCCCGCCCCTCCCGGCCGCGCGCGCCCCACCGGCCAATCAGGGCACGAGGCGACCACCTTCGCCCCTGCCCCTTGGGGCCGGCCCGAACCAGGACCAGGGCTAGCACCACGAGATTGACCAATCAGCTTGCGAGACCCACTGAGGGGGGCGGAGCGAGTGTAGGTGGGGCTAAAGAGAAGAGGCTTGTCCATCCACCAATCCAAAGGAGGCTTCTGAGCCGCGCGTCCCTTTGCCCCGACCCCTGATGGCGTCGCTGTGGAAACCAAGGTAAGCGACGGTTACGGCCAGGCGGGGGGGCGGGGTAAAAAATTGAGTGACAGGCAAAGCAGTGTCCACATGACAGGCGACGCCGATGGATTAAATTACGAGGTGGGCGGCCCCCGGGATACACCGGGAAGGGACTGGGGTCTCGGGCTGAGGAGCCTGGATGGCGAGGCCACTCCGGGAGGAGTCTCTTGAGTGGGAGGGAAGGAAAGGGGAAATGCGATGGCAAAAAGCTCCCCATTTGGGAACCCCCAACCTACAACCTTGAGCCCCCAGCCCCATTATGGGGATCCCCGGCTTCACTGCCGCTCTCTTAATGAAAGGCCCCGCCCCACTTTGGTTGGGTTGGGTTTGGAAACAGAGGCTCATTCTGTCCCCCAGGCTGGAGTTCAATGACGAGAATGACGGCTCACCCTCCCCCTCCCGGGTTCAACCGATTCTCACGCCTTAGCCTCCCGAGTAGCTAAAATTACAGGTGCCTGCCACCACACCTGGCTCATTTTTGTATTTTTTTTTTTTAGCAAAAACAGGGTTTTGCCATGTTTGCCAGGCTGGTCTTGAACTCCTCACCTCAGGTGATGCTCACGCCTCAGCCTCCCAAAGCGCTGGGATTACAGGAGTGAGCCATCACGCTGGGGCTTCTTTTTATATTTTGAGTGTGCCCATTAGAACATTTAAAATCACAAACAGAGTTCACATTTGTGGCTGACAGTTGTGCAATTTTTTCTTTTTTTTGGACAGTCTTGCTTGTTCTGTCGCCCAAGCTGGAGACCAGTGGCGCAATCATAGCTCACTGTGACCCCGAACACCACACTTGAGGAGATCCTAACACTGCTATGTTGCCTAAACTGGCCTCAAACTACTGGACTCAAGCGATCCTCCTGCTTTTACCTCCCAAAGAGTTCAGATTACAGGGATGAGCCACCTTGCCCCGCCCCCTTACACTATATATTTTGACACAAAGTTTGTTGCCCAGGCTGGAGTGCAGTGGTGCGATCTCAGCTCACTGCAACCTCCACCTCCCAAGTTCAAGCAATTCTCCTGCCTCAGCCACCCAAGTAGCTGGGATTACAGGCATGCACCACCACACCTGGCTAATTTTGTATGTTTAGTAGAGACGGGGGTTTCTCCATGTTGGTTAGGCTGGTCTTGAACTCCCGACCTCAGGTAATCTGCCCGCCTCAGCCTCCCAAGGTGCTGGCATTACAGACGTGAGCCATCACACCGGACCCTCTTACACTATTTTTATTGGACAGTACTGATCTGGGATCATGGCATGCTTTGGCACCCTTGATTGTTATGAGCAAGCTGGGGACACACACACGGGTACTCATGCCTACAAACACTCAAGACCTCGGACAGGCCAGGTGCGGTGGCTCACACCTGTTATCCCAGCACTTTGCGAGGCTGAAGCAGACGGACCACCTGAGGTCAGAAGTTTGAGACCAGCCTGACCAAGATGGCGAAAACCCATCTCTACTTAAAAAACAAACACTAACCTGGCATGGTGTCGGGTGCCTGTAGTCCCAGCTACTCGGGAGGCTGAGGCAGGAGAATTGCTTGAACCTGGGAGGTGGAGGTTGCAGTGAGCCAAGATCACGCCACTGCACTCCAGCCTGCGTGACAGAGCAAGACTCTCTCTTAAAAAAAATAAAAAATAAAAAAAGACTTCAGACAGGCAAAGGAGCAGGGAGTACCTGGCACACTTCTTCATCTCCTTTCCTTACTCCTGTTTCCAGATCCTGCTCCTGAGCCTTCATCAGCTGTTGAACCATCCGGAATTCACAGGCCTGTCATCAGAGATATGATGAGAAGTCCTTAAAGATAGATCGCTGATTCACATGGAAGCAGGCAGAGGCAAGGGTGAGTCAGTGCTTGGAACTCAGTCATCTAGATTCGGCTCTGGAAACTTCTGAACCTGTAGCCTTTGGCGATCCCTGACTGACTACAGGAAGCCAAGGCTACATGGTCTTCAGGAAACTCCTTATCTTTTTCACTGGCACTATCTGGGGAAAATAGGTGAAAACATGAAGGTGTTTTGTATGTGTGCCTTCAAAAGCAAGGATCTGGCCAAACTTGGGGACTCATACCTGTAATCCCAGCACTTTGGGAGGCCGAGGCAGGCAGATCACCTGAGGTCAG
Source organism: Cheracebus regulus (assembly GCA_963574635.1). Lineage (NCBI taxonomy): Eukaryota > Metazoa > Chordata > Mammalia > Primates > Pitheciidae > Cheracebus > Cheracebus regulus. Next base: position 5,596 of record CAUYQU010098345.1, on the reverse strand, counting down.
GAGTTCAAGACCAGCCTGACCAACATGGAGAAACCCTGTCTCTACTAAAAAAAAACATATAAAAAATGAGCCAGGCTTGGTGGCGAATGCCTGTAATCCCAGCTACTCAGGAGGCTGAGGCAGGAAAATTGCTTGAACCCGGGAGGCAGAGGTTTCGGTGAGCCGAGATTGTGCCATTGCACTCCAGCCTGGGCAACAAGAGTGAAACTCCGTCTCAAAAAAAAAAAAAAAAGAAGCTGGCAGAAAGGCAGGATCCATCCTCCAAAGTAGAATTCCTCTTTGTTTTTGAGGGGTGTGGCAAGCTCAAGGAACCCCTTGTTTACCAATCTGGCTTCCAGTACTCAGGCTGTCAGCAGAAATGAAATCCACCCGGCCAGGCGCAGTGGCTCACGCCTGTAATCCCAGCAGTTTGGGAGGCCGAGGAAGGCGGATCACGAGGTCAAGAGATCGAGACCATCCTGGCCAACATGGTGAAACCTGTCTCTACTAAAAATACAAAAAAATTAGCTGGGCGTGGTGGCACGCGCCTGTAGTCCCAGCTACTTGGGAGGCTGAGGCAGAAGAATTGCTTGAACCCAGGAGGCAGAGGTTGCAGTGAGCCGAGGTCGCACCACTACACTCCAGACTGGTGCCTGGTGACAGAGTGAGACTCTGTCTCAAAAAAAAAAGGAAATGAAATCCACCCTTGGAATGAAGACTGGCCACTTTGTTCAAGCCACTGAGGACACCGTACCATGGCCCCCTGATGGTGCCTGTCGGTAGAGACAGCTAGATCCTGCTGGTGTCCCCACAGCCCCAGCATAGTGGCTGATTCATAATGGTGACAGGTAGATCTGTTGGGTGCCTGCTGAGCTGACTGTAACTAGCTCCTTTATTAAAGTAATTTCCAAGGGAGAAACTGCAAGAGATGTCCTAAGCTGTGGCAGCTTCCAAGGATGATCTGGGCTTCCTGGGACCTCAGGTTTGAGGGAACCCGAGATCATTTTGATGTCAGGGATCTGACGTGTTTGGTCACGTCTTGTCTCACAGGCTCCTTTTCTATTTCCCATGGGCAGGGCAGGGCAGATCTTGACTTCTCCCAGAGCCTGGCTTGGCTGGTTTTGGGGCGCGTGTGATTGAGCTGGCTCAGCGTGTGTGAGGGAAGGTGATGCTGGGATGAGACAAGCTAGGGCTGGTTAGAAAGTTTCTGCTGTGTCAGGAATCCCAGAGAGAGGTTTCCCAAGCCCTAGCCTGTCTTGCCTGGGATGTTTGGGTTTTCTCCTTCTTTGTTTTTTTGTTTGTTTGTTTGTAATTGAAGTATCATTGACATGCAGTGAAATTCACCCATTTTAGTGAACAGCTCTGAAAACATACAGTCAGGCAGCCACCACTACAATCAAGATGTAGAACATTTACATCATCCCCCAAAATTCTCCAAAGTATCCATTTGTTGCAGGTCCCAGCCCCTGGCAACTACTCATCTGCTTTTTGTCCTGATACTTTTGCCTTTTCCAGAAGGTCGAGTAAAATGGAATCATGCAATCTTTTGAGCCTGGCTTCTTTCACCCACATAATGCATTTCCGGTTCATCTGTAACGGTTTTTTTTTATCTGTAGCTTATTCCTTTTTATGGCTGAATAGTATTCCATTGTGTGGATGGATCACATTTGTTCATCCATTCATCTATTGAAGGACAGATTTAACAGCTGTTGCTAATAACTAATAAAGCCTCAGCAAACATTTGCTCATGAAATTTCATAAATGAACAAAAGTTTTCATTTCACCTGGGTATCCCATTAGGCGTGGGATTGCTGGCTTATATGGCTATAGTGCTTTTGAAGGTCTTTTTTTTTTTTTTTTTTCGAGATGGAGTCTGGCTCTGTCACCCAGGCTGGAGTGCAGTGGCATGATCTCAGCTCACTGTAACCTCCACCTCCCAGGTGCAAGTGATTCTCCTGCCTCAGCCTCCCAAGTAGCTGGGATTACAGGTGCATGCCACCATACCTAATTGTCGCATTTTTAGTAGAGACAGCCTTTCACCATGTTGGCCAGGCTGGTCTCAAACTCCTGATCTCAAGTGGTCCACCTGCCTCAGCCTCCCAAAGTGCTGGGATTACAGTCATAAGCCACCGCATCTGGCCTTGAAGATCTTTTTTAAATTTATTTTGTCCTATCTGCAGACACCAAAGAAAAAAAATTAAAATTTATTTTGATTTTTATTTTTGAGACAGGGTCTCACTGTCGCTCAAGCTAGAGTACAGTGGTACAGTCATAGCTCACTGCAGCTTGGAACTCCTGAGCTAAAGTGATCCTCCCGCTTCAGCCTCCCAAGTAGCTGGCATGTGCCACCATGCCCAGCTAATTTCTTTTTCATTCTTTTTAGAGATGGAGTCATTATGTGGGCCAGGTTGATCTGGAACTCCTGGGCTCAAGCAGTACTCCTGCCTCAGCCTCCAAAGTGCTGGGATTACAGGTGTGAACCACCACACCTGTCCTGAAGGACTTTTTTTGAGCAGATGAAAAGCTGAAGACAGGAGTAATGCAATTTTTAAAAAATTAAGGCTTTATGATTATCTGAGTCACATACACAAGCTGAGTGTCTACTGAAAGCACTCAGTATACTAAACACTTCAACATTTTACTCACTGGGTGACCCTGTGGAAGTCACATGACCTCTCAGAATCTCAGCCTCCCCACCTGTAAAATGGGTGTAGCCATAGCCCAACCTTGGCTGGGCGTGGTGGCTCACACCTGTAATCCCAGCACTTTGGGAGGCTGAGTCGGGTGATCACCTGAGGTCAGGAGTTCAAGACCAGCCTGGCCTACATGGTGAAACCCCATCTTTACTAAAACTACAAAAAATTAGCTGGATATGGTGGTGCTCCCCTGTAATCCCAGCTACTCAGGAGGCTAAGGCTGGAGAATCACTTGAATCTGGGAGGCAGAGGTTGCAGTGAGCTGAGATTGTGCCATTGCACTCCAACCTGGACAACAAGAGTGAAACTCCATCTTAAAAAAAATAAAAATTGGGGGAGGAGAAAGGAGAGAAAATAAATAAATAAATAAATAAATAAATAAATAAATAAAAATAAAAATAAAGATAGCCCAGCCTCATAGGGCTGTTGTGACAATTATATGAGTTAATATTCATTGAGCACTTGGAACAGGTTTGGTCATGTCAGTGTTAGATGTTATTACATGCCTGTAATCCCAAAACTTGGGGAGGCCAAGGCTGGCAGATCACTTGAGCTCAGGTGTTTTGAGACCAGCCTGGACAACAATGGCAAAACCCTATCTCCACCAAAAAATATAATACAAAAAATTAGCCGAGCGTAGTGGTGGGCACCTGTGATCTCAACTACTCAGGAGGCTGGGGCGTGAGGATCATTTGAGCCCAGGAGGTGGAGGTTGCAGTGAGCCAAGATTGTGCCACTGTATTCCAGCCTGGGTGACAGTGTGAGACCCCATCTCAAGAAAAAAAAAGTGGGGGCTGGTTCAGTGGCTCACTCCTATAATCCCAGCACTTTGGGAGGCTGAGGCAGGTGGATCACCTGAGGTCAGGAGTTTGAGACCAGCCTGGCCAACATGGTGAAATCCCATCTCTACTAAAAATACAAAAATTAGCCGGGTGTGGTGGTACACACCTGTAATCCCAGGTACCTGAGAGACTGAAGCCTGAGAATAGCTTGAACCCGGGAGGCGGAAGTTGCAGTGAGCCGAGATCAGCCATTGCACTCCAGCCTGAGCAACGGAGCAAAACTCTGTCTCAAAAAAAAAAAAAAAAAAGCAGGGCACGGTAGGTGACACCTGTAATCCCAGCACTTTCTAATCCCAGCACTTTGGGAAGTCGAGGCAGGCAGATCACCAGGTCAAGAGTTTGAGACCAGCCCAGCCAACATGGTGAAACCCCGTCTCTACTAAAAATACAAAAATTAGCCGGGTGTGGTGTTGGGTACCTGTAATCCCAGCTACCTGGGAGGCTGAGGCAGGAGAAGCGCTCGAACCCGGGAGGCAGAGGTTGCAGTGAGCCGAGATCACGCCACTGCACTCCAGCCTGGGTGACAGAGCAAGACTCCTTCTCAGGAGAAAATATATATTTGTTGTTCTCTCTCCCCATGATTGGTTCAGGACCCCTGCTCAAGTACAGTTATCAATGTCTAGGGAGTTTCAGCCCCATCCTCCCTGGTTGTCCAGTTTTAGTCCAGAGTTCTTGCTGATGTGATTACCTCGCAGGTCTTTGTGTGGGCAGGGAGAACCAGCTCCGCCTGTTGGGCAGCAGGGGCAGGCTGTGGCCATGGTCTTTTTCCTCAGGAGTCCCTGTCTGCCCAGGCACAGCTGTCCTGGAAGCTGTTAGCTGTGATGCTGCCAGGAAGAGGGTGATGGCTGAAGAGCCCACCACTAAGCAAAATGGTTTGTCTCCCCTTTGGCAAGGCCTCCTTTGTGCCATGCCTGTCCTGAGCACTTTGCAAATGTTGACTCATGTAAACTTCAAAGCCCTTATGATGTAGATATGACTGCTATCCTCATTGTACAGACAAGGAGGCTGAGGCCAGCAATGGCTAAGTAACTAACCCCAGGTCACCCAGCCAGGAAGTGCTGGAGCCGGGAATGAAGCCGGGCTGTCTGGTTCCAGAGCCAGTGTTACATGGCCCTGACCCTCCCAGGCAGTTCTTCCAGGAACCTCCCCCACATCCTTGGGCCCTTCCCTGGTAGAACCCCTTTCTGAGCCTCCTCTTCCCATCAGCCTTGTCCTTGACCAAGGCACCCCAGACTTTCAGAGCCAAATGGGATCACGTTGCCTACAACTGAGGAAACAGAGGCCTTGAAAGGTATGTGACACACCTATGTTCCCCAAATCATAAAGGTAGTGGAGAGAGAAAGAGAATCGCGTGTGTAAGAACGGGGAATATTTATGAGGCTCTGTGTTCCAGGGCTTGGTGACCGAGTGCAGACAGGACGTGGCCCCTGCCCCAGTGGCAATCTCAGACTGGGAGGGAGGACACATGCTAAGGAACAAGATGATTTCAAATTTAGCAGCAAGTCCTCTTGAGAAGGCAGTAAAGTGAAGGTGGTGGAACTGGGAGGACCTTGGGAGATGAGCTTTCATCCAGATCCTCACCTTGCTTTAGGAGGTGAGAACAGAGCCGTCTCTGTCCCAATGGCCTTCTCCCTACAGCTGGGAGAATAGCACTGGTGGGTTCTTTGTTCATTTTATTTTATTTTGTTTTCTCATTATGTTGGTTTTTTGTCTTTTTGTTTTTTGTTTTGAGAGGGAGTCTTGCTCTGTCACCAGGGTGGAGTGCAGTGGCCCGATCTTGGCTCCCTGCAACCTCAGCCTCCCAGGTTCAAGCAATTCTCCTGCCACACCCTCCCGAGTAGCTGAGACTACAGGTGCACGCCACCAGGCCTGACTAATTTTTACGTATTTTTAGTAAAGACGGGGTTTCACCATGTTGGCCAGGATGGTCTCGATCTCTTGACCTTGTGATCTGCCTGCCTCGACTTCCCAAAGTGCTGGGATAACAGAAAGTGCCGGGGGGGGGGGGGGGTTTGTTTTTTTTTTTTTTTTGTGTTGGAGTTTTGTTAGTTTGCCCAGGGTGGGGGGCAAATAAAAAAA
>CAUYQU010098344.1:0-50524 GCA_963574635.1 Cheracebus regulus | reverse complement strand
CTGCCTACCATCCCCAGTCTTCCGGTAAGGTAGAGCGAGCCAATGGCCTCATCAAAGAGCAGCTAACCAAACTTATGCTCGAACTCCGTCAGTCCTGGGTTACACTGCTCCCTATTGCCCTGGCCAGGTTGAGAGCAAGTCCTCGGGGCCCGGCACAACTCAGCCTGTTTGAACTACTGTATGGTCGCCCCTTCTTGCTCTCAACCCCTCCATCTCCCGAGGTCACGCCTCTAAGCAGTTACCTCCCATACTTCACTCTCCTTAGAAACCTCCTTAGAGAGCATTCCAACGCTTCTCTTCCCCAACCCACCCAGCCATCCGAAACTACCCAAAAGGTATCTCCGGGTGACTCAGTCCTTATTAAATCTCTCTCTCCAAAACCCCTCGCACCTAGGTGGGAAGGTCCATACACCGTCATCCTTTCCACCCCATCAGCCATAAAAATTGCTGAAGTCCCATCTTAGATTCACCTGTCTCGGGTAAAAAAGGCCCCCCATGAATCTCCTGCATTATGGAAGGCTGCTCCTACTGGCCCTCTATCTGTCAAACTTACCAAGGTCTAGTGGCCAAACCCCTTATGTATGGAGGTTCTATCTAACTGAAAACTATACCAAAACCACCTTCATCTGTAACACTCCCCCTTATAGCCACAATCACCTCCTCACAACCTCAGATTGTCCTCTAACAGGGTGTAGCACCACCATCTATCTAAACTTCACCAAATTCAATAATGTCCCCTCCCCCCTGGACAGCTAAGCGGCCGCCCTGTACTATGTTTTAAATATGATCAGATGGGAGACTGTAAAACTACTTCCTGGCGGTCCTGCATGGGATGCACATGGAACAAGTGCTCTATGCACCTGGCTAAAAAATCACCTAATAACCCCTCTCGCCTCAAACTTGTCCCGGATGTAGACGGAGAAGGGAATACCATACCTAACTCTCAGCAGTTTTCCCTCGTAATAACTGATCCTTGGCACCCCCGGTGGACATCACCCTAAAAGGCAGTGGTATATGATGAAAGATCCACTTCTTATCCCTCCTCTCACCTGTACATCTGGCGAGCCTACCAGCGCACAACACATCAGGTTCATACTGATATACGCCAGCAAGAACAGACGCTAAATTCACACTTGCAGCCGCATTCATCTCCATTCTCCTGGCTCACCTTCCTTAAGGAAGGCATTACCTTGGCCAACCTTTCCGGGCTAACCGATCTAACCTCCTGCCTCATGTGCGCCTCGTTAGGAAAAACCCCTTTTGTTGCCGTCCCTTATCCTGTGCTGCTCAACACAACCACCCCTGCTTCGTCTTTCTCCCCTATCAGGGAGGTAAATCTCTATACCCTTGGCTTCACACAACTTCCAATATGTTATTCTCTAGGCCAAAATTACACAAACTGCAATCAAACCATACCTGTAATCACTAGCCTATCAGCCCAACATGGAACTTTCTTTTGGTGTAACAGGACCTTAACAAAAACCCTCAATAGCAGCCAGCCATCAACCCTCTTGTGTCTACCGGTAACCTTGGTTCCCCGACTATCTACTCTCCGGCCGAGTTTCAAATGCTGCAAATGCCACAACACCGAACCCGTCAGGCTGCCTTCCTGCCCCTTGCCGTGGGCCTCTCCCTTGCTAGTTCAGCATTAGCAGCTGGATTGGGGGGGAGCACTAATTCACTCCCACCAAGCCCTAGCTCGCCTCACCTCACAATTCCAGGCTGCTATTGATAATTCTGCTAAATCCTTAGCGTCCCTCCAACAACAAATCACCTCCGTGGCCCAAGTAGCTTTACAAAATCGAAGGGCTTTGGACCTGCTCACTGCTGAGCGAGGAGGTACTTGTATTTTCCTACAGGAGGAGTGTTGCTACTACATCAATGAGTCGGGCCTGGTAGAAACCAGGATCGAAAACCTTCAAAAAATTAAAACCAGCCTACAAAACCAGAAGTTCTCAGCCGAAGCCACGGCATGGTGGTCCTCGTCAATGTATACCTTCCTTTCTCCATTACTAGGGCCTCTAATAGCTGTTTGTTTAATCTTACTCGTTGCTCCTTGTTTCTTGCAGTTCATACAGTGGCGTTTCCAAGAATTAACTCGGGTCACAGTCCACCAAATGCTGCTGCAGCCCATCGGCTTGGGCCACGAGAACCAGGAGTCCCCTCCTAACAAAGCTAACTCCTTAAACCCTTCCCTTTCGCCGACCCCGGAGTCAGCAGGAAGTAGCTAAAGAAAGAACCTTCGCCCCTTTTCCTTTTTTAAGGAGTTGGGAATGTCTGGAGGAGGGCTCACAGGTCCTCAACAACCCCCACCCAGGCCCTGGCCGGAAGCAGGACTTATCTGAAGGAGTCCTTGCATGAGAAACTCCTACCCCACCCAAACGCCCGCTCAGCAGTTCACCTCATCAGCTGTCCCCCAGCTTCCCGCCCTGCCAGCCTGACCGACCAATCATCACCCACCTCATCAGCTCTCCCCCAGCTTCCCGCCCTGCCAGCCTGACCGACCAATCATCACCCACCTCATCAGCTCTCCCCCAGCTTCCCGCCCTGCCAGCCTGGCCGACCAATCATCACCCGCCTCATCAGCTCTCCCCCAGCTTCCCGCCCTGCCAGCCTGACCGACCAATCATCACCCACCTCATCAGCTCTCCCCCAGCTTCCCGCCCTGCTCCCGCCCTGCAGCCTGACCAACCAATCACCACCAGCCTCATCAGCTCTCCCCCAGCTTCCCGCCCTGCCAGCCTGGCTGACCAATCAGCTCCCGCCCCACAGCCTGACCAACCAATCACCACCCGCCTCATCAGCTCTCCCCACCTCCCAGCGCCTCCCAGCACCCCAGCCCCTATAAAAGTCACAGAACAAAGAAACCCGTCGCGTGGTTGCTGGCTCTTCCCTTGGGTGCGAGTCCAGCCCGCCCGGAGACTCTCCAATAAAGCCTGAGCTTTTGAACCGCCTCATGTTGTTCGGTTGTGCTTCGGGGTTCAAGCGACAAGGGTCCGAGGGTCCGGGCAGGTTGGACAGTTATTACTATTAGAAAAAGCTTTTTAAAATCCAAAAGGATTTGGCCTGGCGCAGTGGCTCACCCCTGTAGTCCCAGCACTTTAGGAGACTGAGGCAGGCAGATCACGAGTTTGAGACCAGTCTGGCCAACATGATGAAACCCCGTCTCTACTAAAAATACAAAAAATTAGTGAAATGTGGTAGTGTGCACCTGTAATCCCAGCTACCCTGGAGGCTGAGGCAGGAGAATTGTGTGAACCCGGGAAGCGGAGGTTGCAGTGAGCTGAGATCGAGCCATTGCACTCCAGCCTGGGCAACAATGCGAGACTCTATCTCAAAAAAAAACAAACAAAAAAAATCCAAAAGCTTTTAAAATATTGCATAAAGTTTTAGGAGAAAATGGTTTCCCAAAAGTAACTGCATATGAAATAAACGCTAAGATAACATTCAAGTAAAATATAAGAAAACTGGAACTAGAGTTTTCTTAGATTTTAATTTGCTGGAGTCTGAAGAAAAGATTTATGTAGGAATGATTCTGAAACTAACTTCTACAGCGACTATTTTTTTGCTATGGTAGATCGACGTGTAGATTCTACTGAAGAGAGAGATTCAGTGAGTAACCTACCTACCACAGTTTTCAGTTGTCTTTATAATACCCTAGCAATGTAAAAGAAAAAGAAGAAATCTTATATGGATTTAAATGTAAGAAATGATGATAATGGTGAAATGATAACATTATATAATGAAAATGTATTGTGTGATATTTTCTGCAATCATAATTTTGCATATGTGCCCCTCCTACAGAGTTTAAACATGATATCAGTAGTCATAGTTCAGTTCTGAATATAAAGCTTTAAGAATCTTATTCATAAATTGTTACCACTCAGCAGAGTCAAGTTCTCCCAATTGAAATAATTAAAACTATCCGAAAGTATACTGATTCAGGAAAGGTTGTGTAATTTGGCACTATTGTCAATAGAATGCAATTGTGTGAAAATCGACATTAGTCATTCTTCTGAAGTGAAGATAAGACAAACATTTATGGAAGAAATAACATAATTTATGGATTATGTATGTCTTCATTACCCATCCAAGCATTAGCGGCCCATCAACAGAATACCCAGAGGTACACAATAAAAATTAAATTTAGTTATCTTTAATATTTTGCCAGTTTTCAGTTATATTAAAATCGTAGTTTTATACATAATTTTGAATTGTTTTATGAAGGTGTGTATTTGTCCAGGTAAATGGATATAAATATTTTATGTAACCGTTTGTAAGCTTTCAAATATTTAGACATATAGCTATTTGTAGTCCTACCCTAGGCCCCACAGATGCTAAGGGTGAGCTCGCTGGGAAAAATAATTGGCCTATATGTTGTGACATTACTTGTAAAATGTTGTATGGATGCGATCTTAAAAGATTATCACAATATCAAATATTGTACATTGTGTATTTAGGTGAAGACAGTGAAAAGAAATCTGAAAATCTGAAGGACTGAATGCAGTTGAAAATTGAGACCTAAAATATTGCTAATAGCAGCAAAAGGGGGTACTGTGGAAGAATAACTCCTTATGCACCCCACTTCACTGAATATCATCCTGTTTGTCCCCTTCTCCATTTCTGCCAGTAACATAGAAGTCTTAAAGGCTTGCATTTTGTTTTTAATGCTAACTAATGAAATTCCAGAAGCAGGCCTTAAAAATGCAAAGTCTTCTTAATTAACAAAAGAGATTAGAGAGACGAAGGGCATACATACCCCTCTCTGTAGCTACAGCATGGAGCTTTCTTTGCATGTAAAAGTTGTTCAACTACTCTGAATTAATAAGGGGCTAAATTGAGAACAAAACCAGGAATATCCATCTTGTTCCGTGCAACAGAGACAGTTGGGAGGGTATTCATGACTATAGCCAATTATTCTGGAATAGGCCTACCCTATCCCTGGAAGTATAATGAGAACAAGAACCTTAGACTCCTTTAGGCTAGGCACGGTGGCTCACGCCTATAATCCCAGCATTTGGGGCCAAGTGTTTAAGACCAGCCTGGCCAACTATGGTGAAACCCTGTCTCTACTTTAAAAAAATACAAAAATTAGCCAGGTGTTGGTGGGGGCATACCTGTAGTCCCAGCTACTCGGGAGGTTGAGGCACCAGAATTGCTTGAACCTGGGGGCGGAGGTTGCAGTAAGCTGAGATCCTCCAGCTTGGGCAACAGAGGGAGACTCCATCTCAAAAAAAAAAAAAAAGGACTCCTTTAGAAATTGTTGCTATGTCCTGCAGGGCACAGTGGCTCACACCTATAATCCCAGCAGTTTGGGAGGCCAAGATAGGCAGATCACTTGAAGTCAGGAGTTCAAGACCAGCCTGGCCAACATGGGGAAACCTCGTCTCTACTAAAAATACAAAAATTAGCTGGGCATGGTGGTGCACACTTGTAATCCCAGCTACTTGGGAAGCTAAGGCATGAGGATTGCCTGAACCCAGGAGGCAGAGGTTGCAGTGAGCCAAGATCTTGCCACTGCACTGCAGCCTGGGTGACAAAGCAAGATTCTGTCTCAAAAATAAAAAAAGAAACTGCCCCTGCCCCACCAAAAAAGGAAATTGTTGCTATGTCCTATGGAAACGTTCTTCAGAAGAAACCCGAATTTTGATTTGTTACATGATACCTTGTCCTTCTGATAATGTTATAATTGGCATCTCCTTGTTTCTAAACTGTATAAATACCTGTTATTGCTCTATCAGATTAGAAGGAACCCCTCGTTCTCTCCTCTTTCCCTGCATTCCTGGAAAAAGTCCCGAGACTGCTGGGTTTCTCACTTTCACCAAGAAATTGAGATCCTTGTCTTATTTGGCAGGCCCCACAGCAGCTGTCCCTGGTCATCACTCAAACCACTTCCAGTGCTTGTTCCTTGGCCCCCAGTGACTCTCTACAGCCTCTGAGGTTGGGACTGCCCATGTGGCACCTGTGGTTACAACTGTGACCCTCCCTGACTCATTAGTAACTCATTTTCCCACTGCACAGCTCGGGCTGTGTTGGTGGGAAACCCTTCTCTTCCACCCCTGGTGCTTTCTTCTAGGAAGGGAGGCCAACTAGCCTACCCTGACCCCGCTCAGCCACTGGGAAGGGGCAGGGACTTCAGTGGATTACTAAACTAGGGGAGAAGGCATGGGGATGCCCACCCACAGATAGCATGTGTCTCTGCCTCGCCCTCTTGCCAGCAGTCTCTGCTGCCTTGAAGGGCGGGCCTCTGCAGCTTGCCTGCAACTGGGGCTCAAAGTCCTTCATTCTGCAGTTTAGTGGGCAAGTGCATTTGACCCGACTGCAGCAAGCCTCTATCAGTAAAAAGTATTTGGACCCCTGCTGACTCTTTTTCTCAATCCATTCAGAAGTCAGGTGGTTAAGAGAGGCTCTGTCTCAAGAACATGTGCCCCAGTCAGAACCAGTGGGCCAGTGTGGGCCAGGCCACCCCCATGACCTTCCCACCAGGGGAGTTCCCTACCTGGGCAGGGCACAGTGGCTCACGCCTGTAATCCCAGCACTTTGGGAGGCCAAGGCAGGAGGATTACCTGAAGTCGGGAGTTTGAGACCAGCCTGGCTAACATTTGTACTAAAATACAATAAAATTAGCTGGGCATGGTGGCATTTGTACTAAAAATACAATAAAATTAGCTGGGCATGGTGGCACGCACCTGTAATCCCAGCTACTCAAGAGGTTTAGGCGGGAGAGTTGCTTGAACCTAGGAGGCGGAGGTTGCAGGGAGCCAAGATCGCGCCATTGCACTCCTGCTTGGGCAACAAGAATGAAACTCTATCTCAAAAAAAGGAGAAAAAAAAAAAAAAGAAAATCCCCATCTGATTTTTTTTTTTCTTTTTTGAGATGGAGTCTTGCTCTGTTGCCCAGTCTGTGGTGCAGTGGCGTAATCTCGGCTCACTGCAACCTCTGCCTCCTGGGTTCAAGTGATTCTCCTGCCTCAGGCTCCTGAGTACCTGGGACTACAGATGCCCACCACCATGTCCAGCTAATATTTGTATTTTTAGTAGAGACAGGGTTTTACCATGTTGGCCTGGCTGGTCTTGAACTCCTGACTTCAAGCGATCTGCCCACCTTGGCCTCCCAAAGTGCTGGAAATGCAGGTGTGAGCCACCACGCCCAGCCCCCATCTGACCTTCTGACCCTTGCTAACTGTGTGAGGACTTGGGTGAATCATGAGACCTCTTCATCTTCTCACCTGGCAACAGGTAAGACAGAACTACATTCTGCCCAGGGCTAGGCATTTCCTTGAAGGGAAGGATGGACGGAGTCTACGTGTGCCCGCAGGGACCTAGTGTGCTAGGTCCATTTCAGCGCAGCTGAGGATGATAGGGACATCGAATTGAGTACAAAGCAGCCACCTATCTCATTTGGTTGTCCCCCTTTTCTGGCCCTCCACTTGGAGGGCAGGAGCTATGTGTGTATATGCCCCTCACACGGAAATCACTGCAAGGCTCACAGAAGAGATCTCACTTTTAATTCTGATAAAGCTTAAAGTGGCATCTACATAAATGAACATGCTTCCGAGCGAAAATAGTACAGCTGCCGGCTCTTGTTTCTGTTAAGTGATAAGCCACATTTTCCTTATTCCTAAATAGTCCAGCATGCCATAAATAACCAAATGCCCAACATATGCATAGATGCATATGTTGCTCTATGCAGCATATAGAACATTTACTATATGTTGCTGTGAACCCATATGCACCATTTTGTTGCTTAACAAAACATGTCTCTTGGTCAGAAAATGCTATTGAATTTTACTTCAACTTGCAGTAGCTTTAAGAATAAATGAGAAGCGCCACTCCTGCGTTCCCAGGCATGAGGTAAGTCCTGGAACTCCCCATGAGGCCCTCAAGCCAGGGGAGACAAGAAGAGGGGAGGCTCTGCAGTCCTGGTCTGCAAAGGGGCCTCCCGGCGAGGCCAAGGAGTTTGGGGCTCAGTGCTGGAGTAACAGGCCATCGGCTTCCAGCATGGGTCAAGCCCAGAAACACCCAACAGTGCACCACCCTGGCCATTGGATCTGGTTCTCAAAACCAGTGGCTCTGCCTCCTCTAAACTGCTGCGGACACCAAAGCAACAGGGTTGCCCTTGTACCCGGAGTCACAGAACTCCCCTCTAAAGGGAAATCAGTCCAGGAATCTCACACTGTGACCCTCCTCTCTCCCCAGATGCTACACTCCAACTTTCATACTCCCGAGAGCAGAGGCCAAGATTGGAGATACTCCCAAGTGTAGGGGATGTGCCTGGTGAAAGGCATGAGTAGAAAGCATGATGAAGCCACACTTCCTAATGCCCTTCATCCCAAAGACTCAGCATTCGGGGAAACGCTTCCTTGTGACTCTTGAAACCATAATTCATCAAACAACAAGGTAAACCATTTTCTTCCTCTTGATGTTTCTGGTCTTCAACCCCAGAAAACGGCGGCTGTTCTTCTCTGGCTGCCCATACAGCATGTCAGTAAAGAACTCAGGCTCGTCTTTGGCCTTAGATTGGGAGGTCAGAAAACTGAATGTGGTTCTCAGTTTATGGCATAAATATGTCATTGCTTCCACTTCATCTGAGGGCTCCTCATACACGGGCTGCTTCATTTCCTCATAGGCAGACAGAATTACAGCCTGAAATAAGTTGATCAAGACACAGATCATCACCAGCATGAAAGATGAGAGGAACAGGACCCCCAGAATCCTGTTATTGGAAAATTCAGTGTTCTGGAAAGCTGAGACACAATAGGAAAATATTGTCTGAGTAGAATGAATCAAGTTACTGTAATTCCATTCATGCTGACCAAACACCAGGTAACCAAAAGCCATGTATATGAAGAAATACACGGACACAACAAATGCCATGTGGCAGATGCCAGGGAGGGCAGCCTGGATGGCCCTCTGAGCCAGGCGCACATCATAGAAGAATCTGGAATACCTGAGGGTCTTCAAAATCGTCAGAAATAACAGGAAACCCAAAATTATCCTCATAATGTGATCTACGTGAGAAACTGCATGAAAGGGAATGAAGTCTTCACGGTTTGACGAGTAAAACTGAATTATGCCAGTGGCCAGGAAATGTTTCCTGAAAAAAAGCACAATCAATGCAGTAAATAGGCACTTTAAAGCAAAGTTGAGCAAATTATACACACTTCTTATGTAGGAGGCTCCTTCCTGCATAATGATATAACCCTCATGGACGATGTAGGCTAAGAAAAAAATGAGAATGGCCACGTATAAGTAGATTTCTACTGAAGTTTTCCTGTCGAAATCAGCAAGTGAAAAAGAGTGTAGAGATATGCTTGTGTTGACAACTCCTAACTGAGAGACCTCAAATATGACTGAAATGCTACAGAATAGATTTACATCTGGATTAAAAGTTGTTAATTCCAAAACCACAGCCCATGTCTTCTCATCAAGCCAATTGCTTTCTTGAAGTTCTTTGAGCCTCAGTGTGGAATTAAACCGCTGCTGTTCTGGAAAAAAATAGAATTCATATCCTCCAGATCCATAGGTGTGTAGTAGTCCATAGGAATAATACAGCCATTGCTTTCCTTGAGGCTTATAGGTAAATCCATTGGTACTCTCCTCCATAGCCTGCTGATCAACTTCACTCCAAAAGCCAGAATAGTTTTTTGTGTCTTCTAGGTCAATGCCATATGTGGGATGACAATGAATTTCTCTTCTGATGCTGCTTTGCACAAACTTTTCAGCAGGTAGACACACTTTTTCACTAGATTTTGCTCTCACTTGCCTCATCAATGGAAGGCCAAGGATTTTGGATGAGCTTTCAGGAAGAAATGTTGGATTCAGGTCATTGTGTAACAAAGGCAACAGCACGCTGTTCAGCCATCTGTAGATGTCTTCCAGCTTAGTCACGGTAGCAAGATCCACAGAGAACCGATCACGGATAAACTGGTTATAATAGAAGCTGTCAGCGTGACCTAGCAGGACGATTAGGACCAACAGAAGGGCCAGAAAGATAAAATGAGTTAGAATGTAACTCAGGAACAGGAGTGCTCTTCTGTTGAGTCTCTTCTTTCTTTTGAATATTCTGATTTCATCTTCTGTGAGAGGTTGGTACATGTTCGTGCCTCGGATTCGGACAATCTGGTCATGTATCCTCTGCGTTTCGTCTGGATGCTTACTCATTCCATCCAGCCTGATCTCAGTGTATTGATACTTGGTTGACCATGAAAGGTTTTTGCAATACTTGGGTTTACTTGTTCTGAAGCCTGACAAGAGTATAATTTTACATGGCTGCACCAGAAAAACTGACTGACAGAATGAACAAAAAGATGCAAAGAGCCATTCTATTGACTTGTCATAGCCATAAGTCAGTCCATAAAATATAATGAAGAATGAGGATATGCCAGAAGTAGCAAAAACCAAAAACCATGCAACATAAACACACCACCAAGGCAGGACGATCTGGGCCTTTTTCTTAAGCTGCTGGAGCTCCTGTTGGGAAGGGTGCTCTTTGGAAGGGACATTCTGATCGTCTTCGTTGTTGTTATTGGAATTGGTATTTGGCCTGCGGGTCTCTGGGATCTTGATTTGTGCTTTCCTATGTGTGTGCTTGGGTTTGGGGGTTGCCTTAGGAGCAGCCTTAGGGAGCCTGGGCTTTCCTTTAGATGCAGGTTTTGTGACCTCCCTGGGAAGCTCCTTAGCAGTTTCGTTAGCATGCCACTTTCTCAAGGATTCTTCCCAGTGTCCACTTCCTTCTGACATTAGAGGAAGCTTTTGAGGAGATGCCTCCTTTAGATCTGCTTGAGGTTTCCTCTGGGAACAGGTGAACAAAAAAGTTATTAATAATTGCACAGGGATTGTAATTAAGACACTTTCAATTCCTATCATCATCGATCTGATGTACTTCCTCTCTCTCGACTCAGTTTGTTCTTGTCTATTTAGATTAAAGAACATAATGTTACAAAGAAGAGAGCTTAGCAACATTGCTAAGCAACAGGACAATCTCTGGAGCCTACTGAATGTTTTAGCAACAACACCAGCAAAAATAGAGAACCACATGTGGTTTTTCCGGAGCTTACTACTCACATCTATAAAGAAAAAGTCTTTTCTGGTCAGAGGCTCATCTGGATGGGTAACCTGAAATGTTCTGTCCAAAGTGGTATCAACAGAAAGCCATTTCTGGCATATGAACAGCCAAATGTGCCTGCTAAACAGATTTTCCACTTTGATTCTACTTAAATACCAACTAGGCGAATGGCCTTCGTTGTTGTGCCACACACGGATGGAATGGATATCCCCCAAGTCACTTTTTGTCGTTAGGAGGAAAGTGTTGATGCTGCCTCGGTAGAGAGTTGTAAAGTGTGGATGGCTTAAACAGTGCACATCGCTGGTACTCACTGTGCCTCTAAGCTGCACAAAGACATTGGCCCTGGTCCCAGAACCCCAGCGACTTCCTGTAAAAATAGTCACCAAGTAGCATAAATTATCATAAGGATCATTATCTGGTAGAACTATCACATGCCCCCGAAGAAACTGGTCCATTTCATCCCTGTACAAGGTCCAGAAAACTAGGATCATGTATAAGAGAATAATGAAAAGCACAGTGAGGAGGGTCACGGGGTTTTGGTAAAGGGTCTTGATGACGTTTAACCGCAGATCCACAGGATTAGGGATCACCAGCACCTTGGCCATCACATAGTGGGTATGCAGGTGAATGTTGGCGAGTCCAAGCGTGCTCAGCTGCCGCCTGGCCCTCACTAAGTTCTTGCAGACGCAGTGCACCTCGTGCCAGCTGGTCTTCTCACCAAGAATGCAGTAACCCTCTCTCCATTCACTCTGGATCCCATACATGTCCAAGCACTGGACGCTGAAGAGAGAAATTCTCAGCAGCTTGTCACTGGGCTTCATGACAAAACGAGGTGCCTGCAGAACTATGGATATGGTACAATAGGGCGAGTGGCTGTGCTGAGCTATAAGTTGTAGCAGGGACAGGGGGAGGCACACCACACGAGCCTTCTTCACTGTGCAGCCCGGGTCAAACAAGACACTCTGGCTGGCAACTGGAGGGATGTCGTGAGGCAAGAGGAAGGTGGCGACCAGCGCTGTGGGAGTGATCTGACTGCCTGCGTACACAAACACCGTGAATGGCACCGTCACTTCTGTCACGATGTGGACCAGCACCTCCCTAGGCACTCTGCTGTCCACTTGAAAGCTAAACCCACCTGTCGTCTTCAAGGACCCATCAACCTCTCTGTCAGGTCCCACTGTGAGATCAAAAGCTGCAAAGTCCACGTTTTTCCTGACGAGGAACACTTCCGCTACATCAGGTGTGATCTCTAGCACGCTACCGTTATCTGCAACTCCTGTCATTCTGAATCCAGATATCACTAACGAAGTGTTTTCCTGATCATTTAACCAAGGAAAGGGATCATTTGTGAAATCACAAAACATGGTGGAAATGGGAGCATTTGCAGACAGACCAGGAACACTGCTCGCATTGAGTGTTGGATAAAAACAATTTCTGCAGTGTTTCTCATCTCTGAAGACCTGGGTAACATCCCACTTTTCAACTTTCTTGACATACATGTTGAAATTGGGCGTTCTCATTGAGGTGGTTTCATTCCCTGGCACTTTATTAGCCAGTATTGTGTCTGATAGAGATTCTATTACACAGAAAGGATCTTTAACCACTTGGCCAGAAGAAGTCAGTTTAAGAATATTGGACAAACTCATTAATATTCCAGTGCTCACAATTTCTATTTGTTCAGATCGAAAGTGTTTATCTTTTTGTTGATACTCTTGTAAGGCATGATTTGCTTGCCATATCCTCAAGGTGACACGTTTCTGAGCATCCCAAGTGAATTCAGAGGGTTTCTGGGTTAATTTGGTAACAGCCATGACCACCTGGCCAATTTCCACCAAAGTGCTTGCAGGAAGAAGGAAAGACTGTTCAACAAGGTGTTCTCGGAGACTGACTCTGTCATCTTGAAGAGATAATTCAATTCTCATGTTATTCAAAACGGAAGTGACTACATACATTAAGTACCCTGCAGGTAAAAAATCCTGCTTTTGAATCAAAGTAGACAGCAATGAACTTGGCCCCATGGTGAAACTGAGTAACTGATTCAACACAGTCTTTGATGAATTTTTGTCAGTGGGAGCCTGTGCGGTAGCATGCAAAGTCACCTGAGAAAAAGCTCCTAGAGAGTCGTAGACCTGGGCATATATCTTCAAGGCATATTGATTAGCCAACATACCAACAGGGAGAAAGGAAGGGGGTGCTGTGGACTGAGGCCCCAAGTACAAGACGGTCCCCAGAGTGTTCTCTTTTACTGAACTGATTTCACCCACAGCATGCACATCAGAAACAATTATTTTATAAGTAAGAGGCATGTGCTTATCCCTAAAATTACTACACTGGACAACAAATTTAGTCATAAGTGCAATTCCTTTAGCTGGATTAATTTTGCATTCTCCGATTTGAGGGCCTTGGTTAATAATAAAAGAATGCCTGAAGACCGAGGTCGTTCCACTCCAACTTGCTAGATGGAGAGAAATCCAAAACTCAGCTTCCAAAAAATGACGAAAAGCAAAAGATTTTATAGACAGATAAGCACCATTCCTTCCTGTTACAGTTTCCTCCATCCAATCAAATAGCATCTCACCACCTGAAGAAGACAAAATTGACCATTTATAGAAATCACGGCTCGCACAATTCGTGCAATTTAGGAACAAAGCAAATCTGTCGGAGACAGTTAAGGTTCTCTCACAATTTTCCAGACATGTGATGTGTGCTATGGGTTTTGGTCCTTGGAGCACGTGGACCCTTTTATCAGAAAACGCTGTCCTGGAATCCTTCCGAATCACCATTCTGAAGAAATACACGTGGTCGCCTTTCAGTGTTTCTGGCGAAAGGGTCAGTACAGGGCCAGAGGCCCAGGGCCACTTCAGATTGGCCTGCTCCGGGTGACAGACGTCCTTACTCCCCAGGATTATGTGATCCCCACGGTAGTTTCTGGGATCTGTGGTACAGTACCACGAGAACTGGAGTCCCTGCAACGGGCTGTCTGCATCTGGGTCCGAGGACGAGGACCCGTCCAGAATCAGCCGCTCTGGGAAATTAGCTGTCATGTGGGCCTCCCCCAGCATCACCGCCTGCAGGGGACTCCTGGCGATCCAGACATAGACGGCGTCCGAGTCTTTCACCTCGGACATCTTGGGGTCCCCTGTGACGATGGACACCGTGAAATTAAACACATACACCCCCCAGTTTAGTGAATGGCTGGGGATGTGAATGAACAAGGGGCTCCCCCTGATCTCGAGCTGGGGCAGCACCAAGGGCTGCGTCCAGTCGGGCGCGTGGCCCACGGCGGGCACGGAGAACACCTGCCAGTTCTGGGAGATGGCGTGAGCGCCCGGGCAGTCCAGCTGCACCGAGGCGTTGAGGGTGGCCTCCGCCGTCCTGCTCAGGCGCACGGGGGCGCCCCTCTGGTCCGTGTTGATCCTCACGCTCTGGATGACGCAGGCGTCTATCTGACAGGACACGGACGACTCGACGGCTCTGTGGCGGGACGAGTTGACCGCCTGCAACGCCACGCGCGCTGGGCCGTCTGTGGGGCACTCGGTGCGGGCCACGAAGCCCGGCTGCGGCCGCGGGCCGGGCGCGGCGGAGCGCGGGGAGACGCGGGCGGCCCGGGGGGCGGCGCCGGGTCCGAGCAGCCGCAGGAGGAAGGCCCAGGCGGGGCAACCGGGCGAGCGCGGCAGCGGCGCGAACCACGTCAGGGCGAGGCGGCCGCGGCGCGCGGAGAGCTGCAGGTCGACGGGCGTGGGCGTCGCGGGCCGGGGCAGGCGTTGGGCGCTGAGCCGGACGCGCAGGTCGAGGCGGTACCAGCGCCGCCGGGCCCCGCCGCTGGGGAAGCGGAGGCCGCCGCGGCCGCTCAGGACCACGCCGCCCGCCCGCACGGCGTGGGGCCGCAGACGGAGGCGGGCGCGACCGCCTCGCACTCCGAGGCCCAGGACACCCGTCAGGAGGCCGCCGGGCGCCCCGGGAACGGCGGCCTGGGCCCCGCGGAGAGCAGGTGGCGGCGGCGGGAGGCGGCCCAGGCCCAGGCCCAGGCCCAGAAGGAGGAGCGCGGGCCCAGGCCGCATGGCGCCCGTCGGGGAGAAGCTGGGAGGCGCCGCGGAGGCCGCGAGGCGCGTCCAACCGCCTCGGGGGTCGCGGGGACAGTGGGGGTCTCGGGCATCGAAGGCCACGGGCAGAGGGGTCTCAGACACAGAAAGTCCCCGAGAGCAGCTGGGACCTGGGAGCTGGGGGTCAGTCGGCACTGGGGGCTTCTTGGGCACCCCTCCCCTCTCCGTCTCCGGGGTCAGGGTGGCTGGGGGAGGGGGGAGCGGCGGGCAGACCACGGAGAAGGGGCTTCGGCAGGAACCCCTGGGAAAGCCAGTCACAGCTGGCAGATCAGGAGGGAACTGTGAGATCCCTGGGCGCCCAGGAAGATCTGACTCTGGGTTTCTTACTTTGAGTTCGATTTGCTCTTTTCTTTCTAGTTGGTTTTTGAGTTTTGGTTTTTGTTTTGAGATGGAGTCTCTCTCTGTCACCCAGGCTGGAGTGCAGTGGTGCGACCTCACGTGATCCACCCACCTCGATCTCCCAAAGTGCTGGGTTTACAGGCCTGAGCCACTGTGACTGGCCTCATTCTTTAATTTTGTCCATCTTTGCTGTGTATTTTGGGGCTTGATTGATTTTAGAGACAGGTTTTACTCTGTTGCTCAGGCTGGAGTGCAGTGGTGCAATCATAGCTCACTGTAACCTTGAACTCCTGGACTCAAGGAATTCTCC
Source organism: Cheracebus regulus (assembly GCA_963574635.1). Lineage (NCBI taxonomy): Eukaryota > Metazoa > Chordata > Mammalia > Primates > Pitheciidae > Cheracebus > Cheracebus regulus. The sequence continues at coordinate 34,704 of CAUYQU010098344.1, read as the reverse complement.
TGCCTCAGCCTCCCAGACAACAGGTCTACGTCACTACACCCGACTCATTTTTTTATTTTTGTAGAGATGGGGGTCTTGCTGTGTTTCACAGGCTGGTCTCAAACTTAAGGTCTTAATTGAGTCTCCCCTGTATTAGTCCATTTTCATGCTGCTGACAAAGACACACCCAAGACTGGGAAGAAAGAGGTTTAATTGGACTTACAGTACCATATGGCTGAGGAGGCCTCAGAATCATGGCAGGATATGAAAGCACTTCTTACACGGCAGTGGCAAGAGAAAATGAGGAGGAATCAGAAGCGGAAACCCCTGGTAAAACCGTCAGGTCTTCTGAGACGTATTCATTACAAGAACACTATGGGGGAAACTACCCCCATGATTCAATTATCTCCCACTGGATCCCTCCCACAACACATGGGAATTATGGGAGTACAATTCAAGAGGAGATCTGGGTGGGGACACAGAGCCCAACCATATCAACCCCACTCCACCTCCCAAAGTACCGGTTTTGTAGGGGTGAACCATCTCATCTGGCCTTCTGTTTATGAAATGTATACACATTTGTGGTTGTCTTGATGAGTTGCTCATTTTATCATTATGAAATGTCTCTCTTTCTCTCTCTTTTTTTTTTTTCTTTGAGAAAGAGTCTCACTCCACTGCCCAGGCTGAAATGCAGTGGCGTGATCACGGCTCACTGCAGCCTGGATCTCCCTGGGCTCAGGTGATCCTCCCACCTCAGCCTCCCAAGTAGCTGGGACTACAGGCATGTGCCACCACGCCTGGCCTAGTTTTGTATTTTTTGTAGAGAGGAGGTTTTGTCATGTTACCCACACTGGTCTCAAATTCCTGAGCTCAGGTGATCCGCCCACCTTGGCCTCCCAAAGTGCTGGGATTACAGGTGTGAGCCACCGCACCTGGCCATAAAATTTCGCTCTTTATCTCTGGTAGTACTCTCTGTTTCAGAGTCTAATTTACCTGATATTAAAATAGCCACACTAGCCCTCTTTTGCTTACTGCTTATATGGCATATTTTTTTCATTCATTTACTTTCAACTTATTCATGTCTTTAAAGTGGTCTTTTGTAGGCAACATGTAACAGGTTTTTTTAATCTAGTCAATCTCTGCCTTTTAATGGAAATATTTGTACCATCACCATTTAACATGATTATTGATATGGCTGGATTTAGGTCTTCTCTGGAGGGCATGTTGAACCTCTTCAGAGGGTCACTCGAGGGTCTCACTGGGGGTCCCTCATCTGTGGTCCCTCGCTTAGGGGCTTCCCAGACATCCTTCAGCCCAGGGTTTGCAGATTTTTGGCCCACCTGCTACAAGCCCACCACCCCTCTAGACAGCCCTATAGGGCAAAGGCCTGCTTCCTGCTCCCTTTCCGCAATTCCGTAAGGCCACCCTTCCTCCTGACCAGCAGGGAATCTGGCCTTCACCACTGCAGCCTATGCACCTCTTCGTCTCTCAGAGCCGCTGCCACCAGCAGACACCAGCTTCTGGGCCCCTGGCCTCTGGGAGCAGACGTCAGGTGCTCCCAGGAAGGGGAGGGAAATTGCTGCATCGTACCTGACACCTGCAATGGTCTCCAAAGACATTGTCCCTGCTGGCCTCTGCAACTTCCGGCCTGTGGTAACCTGGAGGAGGTGGCTGGAAGGGTTACCGCAGCCTCGAGAGGCTTCTTTGCCACCCTTATTCTTGGCCCCTTGGGGTTTCTTGGGAGGCTGAGGGAGGCCCTTCCAGTTGTTGCTGCAGACCCGCTGGGCTCACAGGCGCATCCCCGGCAACATCTGGCAGGGTCTGCCTCAGCCTCCCAACGTGCTGGGATTACAGGCATGAGCCACTGCACCCAACCGAGAAATCTTTATATATTCTGGATTCTAGACTTATCCAACATATGATTTACAAACATTTATTCCCATTGTGTTAATCTTTTCACTTTCCTGAGTAGTGTCGTTTGATGCGGAAAAGTTTTTAATTTTGATGAAGTCCAATTTCTCTATTTTGTTGTTGCTTGTCCTTTTGGTGTAACCTTTAAGAATCTATTGCCAAATCCGAGGTCATGATTTACTTGTTTTCTTCTAAGAGTTTTATGTTTTCAGCTCTGACGTAAATAATATTGTAATGCAATATTTCAAAAATCAAAACGAATGCAACAAGTCCATGATGAACAAAATATCAACATTTTAAAGGCCAAATCTGGCCCTGCGCTTGGTCTACGCCCTGGATTCCTGCACCCTGGGGCGGGGGCAGATTAAACTAGGGGAGCCCATTGGCTTGGGGCTGAGTGTGGTTGATGGCAGAATTCGGACCAGGCTGGTCCAGAGGGAGAAGACACTACTGCAGGAGACAGAGTGATTTTTCCGCTGCAAATCCTTGAGAAGGGAGGATGGGAGGTGGCGGGACCACCCAGTGAAGCCGGCCCCGAAAGCCAAGCGAGTGTGTGCCGTGCACGCGCGGGTGGCTGCCGACAGCGATGAGATAAACTTGAAAGTGACTGCTGTCCTAAGGCTCCCTGCTCCCAAGGGACCCTGACAGAGGCCGCCTCCCCAGCAGGGTCCCCAGCAAGAAGCCCCTGGCAAGGGGAGAGGGCCAGACCGCGGTGCGCGCATCCCCGGGCCCGCGCCTCCTCTCTCTCGCCAGAGGCTCCGGTCCGATGGGGACAACCGCATGCATAGAGGGCCCTAACGCGTCCCTCCGGCCCGGCCCGGATTCCGGCAGCCCCATGACAAGGACGCCCGCGCACCGGCGGCTGCGCGTAGTAGTCCGGCCGGGCTTCCGGGGCCTGGGTCAGGGCGGGTCTGTCCGAAACCCACCAGTGAGGGAGCGGGAGAGCCCGGTCGCCCCGCCCCGCCCCGCTCCCTTCCGCGCCCGCCCCGCCCCCTCCCCGGAAGGCCCCGAAAGGCCCAGGCGTCCGGAGCTACCCACGGACTCCGACCCGCACGCCATGGCTGCGTCTGCGCCTCTGCGCGACTGCCAGGTACACCGAGGCTGCTCGCGGCCATGTCCCGCTCGGACCCCGGATCTGGGCGTGGCTCGGTGCTGGGCAGGGAGAAATCCGGGTAGCGGCGAGGGTAATGGCAGGAGACATGGCCCGGGGACGGGGCGCGGCGCGCGAGGTGATCCCTGGGCGCACAGGCGCGTCCGCGGCAACGCCTGGAAGCGACCCGAGGACCTTATTGTGGGGTGGTCCCCACCAAAGGAAATAAGGGGCGCCCGTCAGGGTACTCAGGAGACCCCAAGACCTCCTAAAAAGCGTAGGTCACTGGGCATGGCGTGGGACGCAGGGAAGCCCGCGAAGGTGAGGGGCTCCTTGCAATCCGCCCAGCACAGGGAGCCTGAGCCCATTTTGCAGATGAGGAAGGTGGGGATCAGAGGGGCCCGGCGACTTGTGTGTGTTGAAGTTTGAAGGGCTCCTGGGAAGAAGGCCTTGCTGTTTTCTTCCCGTCGTCTGTAGGCCTGGAAGGATGCGAGGCTCCCGCTCTCCACCACAAGCAACGAAGCCTGCAAGCTGTTCGATGCCACGCTGACCCAGGTATGCCTGCCGAGAGAGGCCACGGCTCCTTCTTTGGAGGTCTAGCGGAAGGTTTTTAAATTGGGGAATGCTTTTTAAATTGCACCGTGACCTTAGCAATAGACGGCGGTACCTCTGTGCACCCTGTACCTGAAGGAGTGGGAGCGTGGGGACATAGCTCTGATCTCTGCCGCCCACAGCGTCCTGAGAGGGTCTCTGCACTCGTCCTCTTCCCCAGGACCGAGTGGTGGGAGGACAGCAGTGGGAGCCGTGGGGGTGTTTTGTGAGGGTGCTGGCCTCCCCTGCCTCCCGCTGTGGCCTGCTGAGGGTCTGCGGCAGGGTTCTGCAGCCAGGACATGGATCTTTTCCTGGGATGAATCTGTGAGTATACTGCTTGTACCTAGGTGTGCCAAGACCTTCCACCACATGACCAGTCATTTCTCTACCATTGAAGGGGCTTATGGTTTTAGAACCAGGAGAGGTTCCAGAAGTAAGATCCAGCTAGTTTGGCAGGTGGGGAAACTGAGGCCGGGGAGTTGAACCTACCTACTTTGTTGTACCAGAGCGAGCATAGAAAATCAACACCAAGACAAAAGTTTGCCAAATTGCAGGGTCGTTATTGCCTGCAGCCACGGAGGACTCACGTCTCTCCAACCCGTGGCCCCGAAAGGAGGGTGTCAAGACCTTTTATGCCTATAAACCACCTCCTGGGTGAGGGTGAGGGGCTTCAGACATTCCGAGGGCCAGGGGACTTGGGACATTCTGTAAACCATCTTCTGGGCAGGGGTGAGGGTGAGGGACTTTGGATTTTCCAAGGACCAGGGGACTTTGGACATTCCGATTGTTACTTAAGTGGTTAGTTCACAGAAGTCAAGATAAGCGTTAGTTTACACATTGCTTGGGTAGGGTGGAAATTACAGGCCTTAGTTACTTATTACAAGTCACAGGGGCCAAGATGGCATAACTGCTTGCCTGTCATATTAGGGTTACATAGAGCAGTTTCAACAGAAAGCCGAGGTATGGTGGAGGTATGCAGTTTATTGGGCTTTTACCATGTCACAACTTGAAGGTTGACCATGAATTGGAGGCAGAACCATGATGAACCTGGGCCTAACTACACTGATAGAAAGCTAAAGCTGGTGGTGAGGCCGCTGCATACTGACTCCATCCACAGAAAGGACTGAGGGAGCTCTTAGAAACCTATGGGCTGAATAAGAGAGGCCAGATGGGATGCTGTGAGCTGTGCCAGCAGCGCTTCTCTTGTTCCCAGCCTGCCTTGCCGAGGGACTCGGCTCTGGGCATCTGAGCTGTTGATTTTGTGTTGGACGTAGCTCACTTGCCTTTTCTGTAAGTCACTGGCCTCTGTAGAGCACTCAATTTGTCACACACCACATCCCCAGTCAGCGGCAGCTCACCCTCCCAGCCTGTGCATATTCTGTCCCATGTATCGGTGTCTCTGTGCTGTCCTGAGTTAGAACTTGGGTTCTTTACATCTCTGGGCCAACCCTCCTGTGTCTTGTCAAAACGCTTGTTTAGGCTGTAGTCCCAGCTGCTTGTAGGCTGAGGCAGGAGGATTGCTTGAGCCTGGGAGGTTGAGGCTGAAGTGAGCTGTGATTGTGCCACTGTACTCCAGCCTGGGCACCAGAGCAAACCCTGTCTTAAAAAAAAAAATACATGTGCTAATTCGGTGTAGATGTAGGTTAGACAACTGAAAGGGTACATTTTAAAACCCAGTGCATGACTACAGGTTTAGGACTTTTAAAAAGAAGCATTTGAATAAAGGACTAGGAATAAATACACTAAATTATTAAAAATGACTAGGGGCTGGGCACGGTACCTCACGCCTGTAATCCCAGCACTTTGGGAGGCCAAAGCAGGTGGATCACCTGAGGTCAGGAGTTCAAGACCAGCCTAGTCAACCCGGCAAAACCCTGTCTCTACTAAATATACAAAAATTAGCCGCTCCTGGTGGCGTGCCCCTGTAATCCCAGCTACTCAGGAGGCTGAGGCAGGAGAATTGCTTGAACCCTCGAGGCAGACATTGCAGTGAGCCTCGATCATGCCATTGCACTCCACCCTTGGAGACAGAGTTAGAGTCTGTCTCAATTCAAAAAAAAAAAAAGAGATGATATAAAATGAGATTCAGGTAAGTTTTATCTTTCAGTTTTTGTGTCTTTCTAACGCTCTAAAATGAACGTTTACTGTGACTATTTTCTAAATGAATGAATAAGAAGCAGGAATGTTCCTATTGTGACCAACTTCAAGGCTCCTCTTAGAGCAGAAGAAGCCGATGTATAGCAGGTCACCTGTCAGGAGGAACTTGCCTTTTTTTTTTTTTCCTTTTCTCTGTCTCACAGGCTGAAGTACCTTGGCACGATCTCAGCTCACTGCAACCTTCGCCTCCTGGGTTCAGGCGATTCTTCTGCCTCAGCCACCTAAGCAGCTAGGACTACACACACACACACCACCACACCTGGCAAATTTTTGTATTATTTGTAGATACAGAGTTTCACCACGTTGGCCAGGCAGGTCTCAAACTCCTGCCTTCAAGTCATCCACCCACCTTAGCCTCCCAAAGTGCTGGGATTACAGGCATGAGCCATCGCGCCCGGTCAGAACCTGCCTTTTGATGTTCTTTTTTGGAAATGCAGCATCCCTAGCCCTAGAAAGTGTGCCTCAGGTGATGTGCATTTCATTTCCTCATATGAAGAAAGTTATCAGCCAGGTTATGCCTTCTTTGGGTTAAAGTCCAGAAAACACTCAATGTTCTACTCGACCGCGTAATTTGTGGTAATGAGGGACTGCGTTCACGCTTTCCCCTGAAGAAAAAAAAAAGAAAAGAAAAACAAATCTGGATTTATTTTTATTTTTTGTTTTTTGAGATGGAGTCTCTGTCATCCAGGCTGGAGTGCAGTGGCGTGATCTTGGCTCACTGCAGCCTCGGCCCCTGGGTTCAAGTGATTCTCATGCCTCTCTGCCTATCAAGTAGCCGGGACTACAAGCGTGCACCACCAAGCCCCACTCATTTTTGTATTTTTAGTAGAGATGGGGTTTCACCACGTAGATTAGGCTGGTCTCGAACTCCTAACCTCAGAAGACCTGCCTGCCTCAGCCTCCCGAAGTGTTAACCTGGATTTAGAGCCACACCTTTGTTAGTATGATCCAAGGGCTCCTTGAGGATTTGTTTTGCTTTTCCCATTTCAGTATGTAAAATGGACCAATGACAAGAGTCTTGGTGGCATCGAAGGCTGCCTGTCAAAGCTCAAAGCAGCAGATCCGACCTTCGGTGAGTGACGCCTTCCCTTGGTGGAGGTGTCCCGCTTCACAGATCCATCCCCTCTGGCTCTCCCTGACCACAGGGACACAGTTGGGATGGGGAAGGCAGGTTGGGTGGCGACAACCGGGGTGGCATTTGCACATCGGGAGGGGAGATCACAGCTGCCATTGTATTTGGAAAAACAGCCACTGCCATAAAGATGGCACATTCTAATAGAAGGCGTTTTCAAGTCTTTTCTCTAATTGCCATCCATTCTGGAATGACGATGCTGATCTGCTGATCGCATTTCTCAGATGAGGAAACAGGGTTGGCAAGAGGAAGACTGGACCTAAAGCCACCCAGCTGGTGCTTGACAGCTGGGATTAGATAAGGCTTCTTGAATCCAAGGCCCAGACCCCTGAAACATGAGAGGTGGCTGCTGCAGCCTCCATCAGGGGACCAGTGAGGCCTCATCCAGAGTGGCCGGGGTGAGGTGGGGACGGATGGCTGACAGAGGCTGGCATGTGTGTAGAGCGGGCGTTGGGGAAGCTGGCGCAGTGCATTGCAGGTGTGTGGTCCCAGGGTGCGGCAAGGTTCTGGGCCTGGGAGAAGGGCTGATGAGGAGACGGCGCTCTCAGCAGGGCAGCAGGGACCCCCTTCTCACCTGCTGCACCCTGGTCAGACCTAAGGCAGGGGGCTTGTACTGCCCTGGAGAGGACAAACAAGGAAATAAGTGGGAGAGAGCGAGGGAGCCCAATCCAGTCATGGGGAGCCAGTAGCCAGGGGCAGGCTCGGACTCTCTGAGCAGACCTCCAGCCCTTACCAGGGGCTTTGACCACTTGAATCACCAGCTGGGCTGGGCTGGGCCTGCCTATTGGAATCACCAGCTGTTTTCCAGGGGCCAAATGGGTGGTCCTAGCACTATGGTTGGGTCCTGGGTCCCAGGCCTGAGCCAGTGACCAAGTTCCAAATGCCAGTGGACACCTTGGCTCTCCAGAGCAGGGCCTGGGAGCCTGCAGTCCTGCCAGCAAGGCTGCTGCGAAGCCCAGAAGGCACATCCCACTACCCCAACTTTCAGCCTGTGTGAGCAGCGCAGACAGGATCGGGACTTCTGTGCTCCAGGGCTTCCTTGTCCGGCCCCTCATGAGCAGCATCCACTGATGCCTCTCAGGAGCCGTGTGCTGGCTGTGCTGACAGTGTCACCTGAGGAGCCTGAGGCAGGCTCGCGCTAAGTGGCGCATCCAGTGAGGGAGAAGGTGCTTTAGACACTGCCACTCAGCAGAATGCCCTCATTAGAAAAATATTCAAGACTGCTTTTAGGCTTGCTGCACCCTTCTGCCTGACAAGCGCCGAGGCTGAGTTCTAGGCAGTTGCCAGGGCCACAGTGCACAGCCTGCTGCCGCATGGGGTGTCTGTGACATGTGGAGCCTGGGCTGGGCTCGGCTGGGCTGGACCATCTGACTCACCAGCCGTTCTCTTACCTCCCACCAGCGATGGGCCACGCCATCTCGAATGGCCTGGTGCTGGTTGGCACTGGAAGCTCCGTGAAGCTGGACAAAGAGCTGGACCTGGCTGTGAAGACGATGGTGGAGATTTCAAGAACCCAGCCGCTGACAAGGCGGGAGCAGCTGCACGTGTCTGCAGTAGAGACATTTGCCAAGGGGTGAGGGGCCTCCCTGGGCCAGGAGCTGGCACCCTGAGGCTGTGCTGGGGAGTGGCAGGGTATCCCTTTCCCAATGCCCTCGGGAGGAGGGCGGGTGGGAGAATGATTCTCCCCCAGCTCGTGAGATGCTCTGGCAGAAGATCACTTCCTGTCTGCTTCTCTAACCTTGGTGGAGTGCTGCGTGAGGAAGCAGTCGGTGAAGATTCTCAACTTAGTGTTCACAGTGACTTACTGTGTTTCATTAAGTAAATTGTATATTATTTTCATTACAAAAATAATAGGGTCACACTACAGAACTAACTAGGAAAGAAAGAAGAAAACATACTTCTAGTGGGAAATAAAAAATCTATGAGATTAAATCAAATATGCACCCATATGCTCCTTGCTCTCGCACTGGCTTTCACGTCATCCCCCCGCCCACTGTTCCCATGCTGGTTCCCTCATTCTCCAATACAGCCCCCATGTCTGTTCAGGCAGGTGAGATACCCTGCAGAGTTAGGTGACCTTAGCCATTTGCTCAGGGTCCCAGGGATTCCCAGCCCCGAGACTGGGGAAGTACTGCCTGGCCTTCCCGGTGAGTCCGCCCAGGTGTGGGTTCCACCTCAGAGACTTCCTGCAGCTGTCTCACCGTATCCAGTGGGATGATCTTTGGCAATTTGTTAAACCGGTTTTTTTTAAATTGAACTAAAGACTAAAATTTCCCACTGGGAAATTTAGTTTTCAGTGGGAAATTTTAGTCTTTAGTTCAGTTAAAAAAAAACTAACATAGAAACTAATTTAAAAAAAAAAATAGTCCCACTGGTGCAGTGGCTCACGCCTGTAATCCCAGCATTTTGGGAGGCCGAGGCGTGCAGATCATGAGGTCGGGAGTTTGAGACCAGGCTGGCCAATATGGTGAAACCCTGTCTCTACTAAAAATACAAAAATTAGCTGGGTGTGCTGGCGCATGCCTGTAGTCCCAGCTACTTGGGAGGCTGAGGCAGCAGAATCATTTGAACCTGGGAGGCGGAGGTTACAGTGAGCCGAGATAATGCCATTGCACTCCAGCCTGGGCAATAGGGTTAGACTCCGTCTCAGAAACAAAACAAAACAAAAAAAACCCACTTCCATGCAGACCATGACACTGGTGAGAAGCAATGCCTCTTACATTCCCAAGTGGGTGGACTGTGTTCAGTGTTGGTGAGAAATCTTTCTCGGTTTCCAGGAACTTTCCAAAAGCCTGTGAACTATGGGAACAGATTCTCCGGGACCACCCAACCGACATGTTGGCCCTGAAATTTTCCCATGATGCTTATTTTTACCTGGGCTATCAGGAACAGATGCGAGATTCTGTTGCTCGAGTTTACCCCTTCTGGACACCTGACATCCCCCTAAGCAGGTATGTGCCAGCAGGACATCACATCATTTCTGTTTCTTAATCTCTCTCTTCTGCCCTAAGAACATGATGAGTCTCTTGGCCCTGTCCTAAAAATAATGGGACCACTGTTGCTGTTCTCCTAGTTCCTTCAAGTTCAAAAGCTTCATTTTCTTCATTTGGTTTTCATCCCACCTATGAATGAAATAGTGCCATTATGTATCAGTCAGCATGGGATTGTTTTTGCTGCAGTAAGAAACATCTCCTAGTTCTTCTTCCCGAAAGCCTATCTTATTTATTATTATTATTTTTTGAGACAGAGTCTTGCCCTGTCCCCCAGACTAGAGTGTGGTGGTATGATTTTAGCTCACCGCAACCTCCACCTCCCAGGTTTAAGCGATTCTTCTGCCTCAGCCTCCCAAGTAGTTGGGCCTACAAGTGCATGCCATGGCTAGTTTTTGTATTTTCAGTAGAGATGAGGTTTCATCATATTGGCCAGGCTGGTCTCAAACTCCTGACCTCATGATCCACCTGTCTCTGCCTCCCAAAGTGCTGAGATTACAGGCGTGAGCCACCGTGCCCAGCCTTTCCCCAAAGCTTATTAAAGGTTTATTTTTCACTCATACTACATGACTAGCTTAGGAGGGCTGAGGGCCCAGCCACCATATCCTTGTTTCCATCTGGGATCCCAGCTGATGAAGCATCTGCCCTCTGGACATACCTGTCTCTAAGAGGGAAAAGTGAGCTTTCATGGGAGCTTACAATGGCAATAAAAGGTTTAAAATGAAAGGAATATCCTGCCATTCCCAAGTCATTGGCCAGAACTGATCACATGACCTCTCTCCACCCACAGGAGATCAGGAAGTACAGTTCTAGGATGTGCTTGGGAAGAGGAGGCCAGGAATGCGAATGCACACCCCCGGTGACCACCACACAGGACTGACCTCACTGCAGCTTAATTACAGGATAGTTGTGAGATTCAAACAGGTTACTAAGCTGTATTATTTAGCGCTCTTCAGAGAAGTACAGAGAGCTCTGAGACAGAGAGAGAGAGATGGAGATTTATTTTAAGGAATTGGCTCATGTGAATGTGAGGGCTGGCAAGTTGAAAATCTGTAGGGCAGCAAGCTGGGAATTCCTGCAGGAGGCAGCATTAGTCTTGCATCTGGAGGCAGTCTGCAGGCAGAATTTCTTCTATGAACCTCAGTCATTCTCTTAAGGCCTTTAACTGATCGGATGAGGCCCACCCACATGAAGGGTAATCTGCTTCACTGAAATCACATCTAGAAATGCCTTCACAGGCTGGGCACAGTGGCTCATGCCTATAATCCCCGCTCTTTGGGAAGCTGAGGCGGTAGGATTGCTTGAGCCCAGGAGTTCGAGATCAGCCTGGTCAACATGGCAAGACCCTGATTCTACAAAAAGAAAAAAATAGCTGGGCGCTGTGGCTCATGCCTATAATCCCAACACTTTGGTAGGCTGAGACAGACAGATCACCTGAGGTCAGCAGTTCAAGACCAGCCTGACCAACGTGGAGAAAGCCAGTCTCTACTAAAAATACAAAAGGATTAGCCAGGTGTGGTAGCACATGCCTGTAATCCCAGCTACTTGGGAGGCTGAGGCAGGAGAATCCCTTGATCCTGGAAGGCAGAGGTTGTGGTGAGCCGAGATCTCGCCACTGTACTCCAGCCTGGGTGACAGAGCGAAACTGTCTCAAAAATAATAATAATAAATAAAAGAAAAAAATAAAAAATTTATCCAGGCACAGCTACTCAGGAGGCTGTGGTGGGAGGATCCCTTAAGCCCAGAAGTTTGAGGCTGCAGTGAGCTGCGATCATGCCACTGCACTCCAGCCTGGGCAGAAGAGCAAGACTCTCTCTAAAAGAATCTTTAAAAAGGCCGGGTGTGGTGGCTCACGCCTGTAATCCCAGCACTTTGGGAGGCCAAGGTAGGTGGATCACCTGAGGTCAGGAGTTTGAGACCAGCCTGGCCAACATAGTGAATCCCCATCTCTACTAAAAATACAAAAATTACCCAGGTGTGGTGGTGGGCATCTGTAATCCCAGCTACTTGGATGGCTGAGGTAAGAGAATCGCCTGAACCCGGTAGGCGGAGATTGCAGTGAGCCAAGACTGCACCATTGCAGCCTGGCCAACAAAAGGGAAACTCCTTCTCAAAATAATAATAATAAAACAAATAAAAATGCTTTCACAGCAACATCTAGACTGGTGTTTGACCGAACAGCTGGGCACCATGGCCCACCCGAATCAACACATAAAAAGTTAACCATCACAAGAACCTAATAGTACCCGACACAAAGTGAGCATACAATCAGTAGCTTAAGTATTGAGGACTTGATGACCCCAGTAAACACTCAATACATATATATTTTTTTAAAGATAAATCTGGAAGCCAGTAATCAAGAACATTGCTTCGGGTCCAGGCACGGTGATTCATGCCTGTAATCCCAGCACTTGCACTTTGGGAGGTGGAGGCGGGTGGATCATGAGGTGAGGAGTTCAAGAACAGCCTGACAAATATGGTGAAACCCTGTCTCTACTAAAAGTACAAAAATTGGCCAGGCGTGGTGGCAACTGCCTATAGTCCCGGCTACTTGGAGGCTGAGGCAGGAGAATCGCTTGAGTCCAGGAGGCAGAGGTTGCAATGATCACCACTGCCCTCCAGCCTAAGCAAAAAAAAAAAAACAAAAAACGACATTGCTTCAATGAATAACAAAAGCTAGAATCAGTCTCCTTGCGCAGTAGAGAAGCCAACATCTGAGTCTCAAATAGAAGCCCCATTGCCCTATTTTGTTTTCACGTAACCCCAAGAAACCACAGGAAAGAACACCTTTCACATGTGAGCGCCCTAGATACTCGGGTGCCCAGTTGCAGATGAGATTGGAAGTGTGGGCTGAGGACGGTGTCTCACGCCTGTAATTCCCACACTTTCAGAGGCAGAGGCAGGAAGATCACCTGAGGTCAGGAGTTTGAGGCGAGTGTGGCCAACATGGTGAAACCCTGACTCTACTAAAAATACCAAAATCAAAATCAGCCGGATGTGGTGAGCACCTGTAGTCCCAGGTACTCAGGAGGCTGAGGCAGGAGGATTGCCTGAACCCGGGAGGTGGAGGCTGCAGTGAGCTCAGATCGCACCACTGCACTCCAGCCTGGGTGACAGAGCGAGACTCCGTCTCAAAACAAAACAAAAAAACAAAAAAACTTCCCACAAGAGTGATTGGAAGTGTGTAATTATTCAGCAGTGTCTTCAGCCCGTCCTGGGTCGGGCCCGGGCTGAGGATGAGTTGGACAGACAGAGCCCGTCCTGTGGGAGCTCCGGGCCTGAGGAGGACCCAGCTGTCCACTGAGTGCAGTGCAGGCCGGGCAGGGGGTTGTGTACAGCACTGCAGAAGCCAAGGAGGAGCTGTGGACAGCCCACAGGTCACGGAGGCTTCCCAGGGAGGTGCCCTGGGTCATGCCTCTGGGTGGACGTCACCAGGCAGCAGGAGGGAGAGGACCCTCATTATTCTCCGTGGAGACCCGTGTTGATTCTTAGGAGGTGGGAGATGCGCTCACTGAGGGGCGGGCCTGCTCTCCGTGCTGGGTTTGGGGATGATAGTGCAGATGGAACGTTCACCTTGCCCCTCACCAGTCAGAAGCGCGGAATTGCTGAGAAGCACAGAGCTTGGCACGGGGTTGGGGGGTGTCAGTTTCCTGCAGCTGCTGTAGTGAGGGGCTGCAACCTGGGTGGCTTGGAGCAGCAGACAGGTACTCATAGCTTTGAGGGCCAGGAATCCCATCCAAGGTGTCAGCAGGGCCAGTGCCTCCAAGCCTCAGGGGCGGGTCCTTCCTGCCTCTTCCAATGCCTGGCGGTGCCCGGAGCTCCCTGAAGTCCCTTGGTTCGAAGCTGCGCCACTCTGCCTTGGACTTTACCTGCTGCTCCCCCTCTGCACCTGTGTTGTCGCATGGCCCTCTTATAAGGACACCAGTCATTGCATTAGAGCCCACCCTAATCCCCTGTGACCTCCTCTAAACTTGACTACCTCTCCGAAGACTATTTCCATAAAAGGTCACATTCCCAGTACTGGGCGTTAGGACCTCAGTGTTTCTTTGGAGGGACACAATTCAGCCTTCTACCCATCCATTTTGTATTCTGAGATCTTTTTTCTGTTTTTAGCTATGTGAAAGGCATCTACTCTTTTGGCTTGATGGAAACCAATTTCTACGATCAGGCAAAAAAACTCGCCAAAGAGGTAAGTGGGTCCTTCCCAGGGTGTCTGATCCTCAGGGAGCAGCTGTTGGGTGGACCAGGGCATGTGAGGGGCACCATTCATGTGTGACCCTGTGAGCCCCACCCTGGCCTCACTTCCTCAGAGAGAGTGGGGAGCTCATGTTGTGGGAGCCGCTGCCACCTGCCGGGGGCTATCATTCATCTGTGGCCCCCGAGGTCCCCAGAACCACGTTCCTTGTCTGACACTGGTTCCACTTCTACAGATGAGATTGATGGGGTACAGGGAGCCCATGGTCAGCCCACTCACTGGGGTTGCACAGAGGGGCAGCTCCGGGCTCACAGCAGCTCTGCCTGGCTCTGAGCCCATTCTGTCCTGCTGGTGTAAGACTCTGTAGGAGGAGAGGCATAAATGCACGTTGGTCTTTCCTCCCTGAACTTCGCCATTTCTAAGCATCACTCATGGCACTAGAGGTTCAGGGAGCTGAGTGGTGATTGCCAATCATGGTGATTGCTGGGCATCCATGCAAACCTGGGCCCAGGGCCAGGTGGCAGGCTGCAGCTGGCTGTCAGGCATGGGGTGCAGGTGGTCTCACGCTCTGGGGGTCCCTCTCCTCTACTCCTCTCGAAGGAGTGGAAACTGAGGCCCATGGAGGGGCTGCCGTGCACAAGGGAGTGCCAGCTGCTCCTGTGCTGGGCTCTGCATGGCACGGTATGTATGTCTGCTGCATCCACACAGCTCTGCCCACATGATGTTAAACTCTTTGTTGCCCAGATGTGGGGCCCGAGGCTCAGAGAGGGGCTAAGGCTAGAGCCCGCCTAAGGCCAGATGCCTCAGAGATGGCAGAGCTGGATTCCACCCGGGTCACCCGATGATGGCTGTCCTTTCAGCTGCCCTTTCCAGGCACTGGCCTCAAAGCTATGAGTACCTGGGCTTCTTCCCTCAGTAGTTGCCCTAGTCAGCTTGCAGTACCCTCCCCGGGAGACAGCACTCTTTGGGGCCCATGGGTCGCTGGGCTCTCTGAAGACTGCTCTGATGACACAATCCAAGACTTGAGAATCGGGTGATGCATTCTTTGCTTTAACTCTGGTCAGGGCTTGTGGGGACCTGAGTGGCTTTCTGGCAGTCTTGGCTCCATGGCCTGGGTGACCGGACACCACCATTCAGGGATCAGCTGCAGGAACGTTCCTTGGAGAACATGGCAGCTGGGCCCTCCCGTGGGTGGCATCCATCTGGGCACCTGAGAGCTCATGGGACAGTTGGAGAAGCTCTGGACAAGGGTAGCTGTGGCAAACCAGATGTGGCAGGCCCCCCACTGAGGGTGGCCAATGATACATGTGAGCTCACGCCTTGCAAGGAGCAAGAAGTGGTGGATGGGGTCCCCGCCCTGCTCCACTGCTCTGCTCCCACCCCCCGTCCTCTGTCTGTCAGGTGCGAACTCTTTGACTCCAACCCCAGGACCCCACAGATAAGTACTGGGCAGGAAAAGCGGCTGTGATGGGGCCAGGGGTGGGAACACATGGGCCGTGTGTCTGTAGCCTCAGGCTGGTGAGGGCAGGAGGAGCCGGGGCAGGAGCAGGCAGGCAGTGGGCACAGGCACAGCCATGGAGCTTGGGGTCCTGGAGCTCCAAGCGGCTCGATGGGTGGAGGCTTTGGGAGGAAGCCACAGGCCAGGAGCCAGGGCTGTAGAGGAGCAGGCGAGGACTGGATTGTACTGGGCCTTGAGCCTGGGAATGCAATTTGGACTCTTTCCCAGGGAACCGTGGGTGGGCTCCAAGAGAGGGAAGAAGCTGGTCAGCCCATCAGAGCTGGTGACAGCCACCACCCTTCACTCCCGCCATTTGTGAAAGCAGCACGCTTAGCAGGGTCCCATCTCAGAGCCCCACCCCCAGCCTGCTTAGACTGTGCCCAAGTGTCCTGTACTCAGGGCCCTGCCCCAGGGGTGCCCACGGTCCCCTGCAGACACGCTTTCCTCCCCTCTGTGTTCCCACATGGAGTGGGCCGGGCCCAGGAAAGCTGAGTGGCGGGCAGAGCGGCAGGGCTAGCTGGGACCGACCTGCCAAAAGCCTCATGGCAGGTGCTGGGCCAGGGCAGAGGAGCTTGAGTCTCCTGGATGCCTGTGAAAGGCGTGGGGAGACTGAGGCAGTGGGCTGGCGGGAACTCATGATTTGGCATGGGGGACCTGGGCGCAGGCCAGGCAATGGGCCTCTGTGAGCCTCAGTTTACTGCTCCATTTTCTTTTTCCTTTTTTTTTTTTTTGAGACAATGTTTGGCTCTTGTCACCGAGGCTGGAGTGCAATGGTATGATCTTGGCTCACTGCAACCTCCACCTCCCAGGTTCAAGTGATTCTCCTGCCCCAACCTTCCAAGTAGCTGGGATTACAGGCACCTGCCACCATGCCTGGCTAATTTCTGTCTTTTTAGTAGAGACGGGGTTTCACCATGTTGGCCAGGCTGGTCTCGAACTCCTGACCTCAGGTGATCCGCCCGCCTCAGCCTCCTGAAGTTCTGGGACTATAGGCGTGAGCCTACTGCTCCATTTTCTAAGCTCCACCTGGGGCTTAGTAGATGCTTAGCAAACGTGAGCTAGACACATAAACAGAAGAAGGAACAGCTAAGAGGGGAGGATCATTCCGTGAGTCCCGTGAGCCTCACTGGTTACTGTCAAGCTCACAGGTCATGGGAGCGGCTTTTGTCATGAACTGCGATAACCTCAGAGCTAGCTGTTTCTGCACCCAGAAAGCCACGTGTCCTCACATGTGTGGTAGTGGGAAGAGGCAGCCACGGCCGCTGGAGCAATTGACAGTTCACTCCGCATTCACAGGGACAGTAACCATTTCTCTAAGAGGAAGGCATCGTCGGTGGCCTTTCTGGCAGTAATGAGGCCCAGGGAGGGCGGGCCTGTCTGCAGGTGCCTCAGCTATACACAGAAGGCTGTGGGCTTAGGGATGAACCCTGGCTTTGGAAAGACCCTGTCGCTGTCCAGCTGGGTGACCCCAGGCAAGTCGCTTAGTCTCCCGAAGTCTCAGCTTCCTCATCTGAACCAGGCAGTGAGGCCCGTGAGCTGGTGTGCCTGGGCAGGTGGGAAGTGCTGCCGATGGTCAGTGTCTTCAGTCAGAGCCCATCCCCACACTTGCTCCAGGCGTTCAGCCCAGGCCCCTCTTGCCCCTTAGAGACCTGTCGTCGCCTGCCCCAGCAGCCTGACTGATCCACTTCATCTGGAATCCTCTTCCCTGCACCCCGCATAGGCTTTATCTGTGAACCCGACAGACGCGTGGTCTGTGCACACCGTGGCTCACATCCATGAGATGAAAGCAGAGATCAAGGATGGGCTGGAATTCATGCAGCACTCAGAGGCCCAGTGGAAGGTACGACGCTTGTCGCTGGGTCTGTTACCTCCCTGGGAAATTCGCTGCATCCCCTTGAGTTAGGCGGAGGCTGTATGAACAGGAGGAGTTACAGGGCATGGCTGATTCTTAGGGTTCCTTCTCCTCTTGCACCTGCCTCAACTGTTTGGCTGCTGAGCGGAGTGCAGTCAAGATTCCAGTCCCCACCCCAGGCCTATACCTTGCCCTAGGGACTCCACTGAGGCTGCTTTGTATTTGGGGTCACCCTGCTTTCTATCAGGGGAGGGTGTGCACTTGGCTCCCAAGCAGGGGCTGTACAGTCTGAGCTGTGCTGGGGGACCCTCAGGCCTCCAGATTCGGCTCTGTCAAGGGGGGAGCTGTCAGGTTCCCTCCTCAGGGACAGTGAAGTTTGTTTGAGGTTCCTGAGTGCTGGGCACTGTCACTTGCCGAGGGTCATGAGTTCAGTTTCCCGAGCTTGGAATATCCTAGCAGGGGCCAGCTCCGAGCCCAGCACAGGTCCTACTGTAACACCTTCCTTCATACTGAGGGCGGCCTAAGGTAGCCACCAGCATACCACCTGCTCCCCTGGCTCTCGGGGCTTTGCCAGCACCTGCTGAAGTGTGGCCCTGGGCCTGATGATTCCCTGTGGTTTTTTCTTTTTTTTTTGAGACACGTTCTTGCTCTGTGCCCCAAGCTGGAGTGCAGTGGCACAATGAGGGCACACTGCTGCCTTGACCTCGTGGGCTCAAGCGATTCTTCCACCTCAGCCTCCCAAGTAGCTGGGGCTACTGTTGCATGCCACCACACGTGGCTAATTTTTAAATTTTGTTTTTTTAGAGAGACAGGGTCTCTTCCTTATGTTGCCCAGGTGGGTCTTGGACTCTTGGGCTCAAGTGATCCTTCTGCCTCAGCCTCCCAAAGTGCTGTGATTAGAGGCATGAGCCGATGTGCTTCGCTGATCCTTGCAGTTTTATCTAAGTGCCCTGAGCTGTCTGGGCACCCATGGGCTTCGCATCTCCCTGTGAAGTGGCCGTTATTCCATTGATCAACTTCATACGTGAGGAAGGTGAAGCTGGAGTTGCTGAAGTCACTTCCTCTGTGCTGGTCCTGGGGCTGCTGCTCCCTAGCTTGAGCAAGCAGGCTGTGAAACTCCCCAGCCTCAGTTTCCTCCTTGGTAAATGCAGGCATAATAGTCACTGCCCTTCAGAGTGGAAGGTAAGTATGTGCCCAGCACAGGCAGAAAATATTGTTTCCTGCACTCAAAAATGATGGTTTCTGTAGCTGGGCACTGTGGCTCATGCCTGTAATCCCAGCACTTTGGGAGGCTGAGGCGAGCGGATCACCTGAGGTCAGAGGTTCAAGACCAGCCTGGCCAACATGGTGAAACCCCATCTCTACTAAAGATAGAAAAATTAGCCAGTTATGTCCAGGCACCGTGGCTCATGCCTATAATCCTAGCACTTTGGGAGGCCAAGGCGGGTGGATCACCTGAGGTCGGGAGTTAGAGACTAGCCTGACCAACGTGGAGAAATGTCTCTACTAAAAACACAAAATTAGCCGGGCCTGGTGGTGCATGCCTATAATCCCAGCTATTTGGGAGGCTGAGGCAGGAGAATCACTAGCACCCAGGAGGCAGAGGTTGCTGTGAGGTGTGATTGCACTCCAGCCTGGGCAACAAGAGCGAAATTTTGAAAAAAAAAAAAAAATTAGATGTGGTGGTACACTCTTGTAATTCCAGCTACTCGGGAGGCTGAGATGGAGAATCGCTTGAACCTAGGAGGTGGAGGTTGCAATGAGCCAAGGTCATACCACTGCACTCCAGCCTGAGCGACAGAGCCAGACTCTGTCTCAAAAAAAAAAAAAAAAGACGATGGTTTCTGCATTAGCACAGAACAGCATTTGTTTTTTTCCCATAGGCCTTCAGACTTTTCATAAATTCTCCTTTTTTTTCTCCAGGACTCGGATATGTTGGCTTGTCATAACTATTGGCACTGGGCTTTATATCTGATTGAGAAGGTAAGGTGACCATCTGTTTGCACTGCCTTACCCCATGAAGATGTCCAGAAGGAGAAAGGTTTTTCTAGCTGTTGCTGTGTATTCACATCCCGTGGGGCAGTTTTGTGTGTTTGCACGTTTCAGTGGTGACCTGATGCCATGCAGCATTCCTGTTTTCAAAGAGCATTCCCGGCTTGCGTTGCTTTAGGGATTTTTCACTGTTGAAGCCTGGAAATCCCATCTGCGGTGTATAGCTAGTGGAGACCATTCAGACTGAGTGCTTCTCTGTGGCTGGAGTGGAGAGCCAAGCCCCCACTCCTCAGGACCTGCCTGCCTGGGCCATGAGATCTTCCAGCAGGAGCCAGGCCATGGGGCAGCTGTTCGAGACACCCTTGACCCCAGGGATTCCGCCACAGGGTTCCATGTATGAGGCTGTCTCTTGCACTGCCCTTTATCATGGACAAAAGCTAGAAGCTTCCTGAATGTCCAAAAAGCAAGAAGTGCTCAGAACATGAGGGCCCTGTCGTGACATAAGAATGTGACGATACCCTGTCTGGAAGACAGCACAGAACCCAACCGAAGATACAGGAGAGGAAACATATGCAGAAAAGAAAAATGTGGCCTGGTGCAGTGGCTCACGCCTGCAATCCCAGCACTTTGGGAGGCCAAGGCAGGCAAATCACCTGAGGTCAGGAGTTTGAGACCAGCCTAGGCAACATGGTGAAGCCCCGTCTCTACTAAAAATACAAAAATTAGCCAGGTGTGGTGGTGCGTCCCGGTAGTCCTGAGGCTGAGGCACGAGAATTGCTTGAACCCAGAAGGCAGAGGTTTAAGTGATCTGAGACTGTGCTGCTGCACTCCAGCCTGAGTGACAGAGGGAAACCCCATCTCAAAAAAAAAAAAGAAAAAGAAAAAGGCTAGAAAGAAATACATGAAACAGCTTGCGGCAGTTAGCATGAGCAATACCTGTATTACCTCTTCCACTAGGAGACAGAATGCTTCCACAGCAGCTGTTTCTTCAGTCGCTGCAGCACAGGGCGCTGCTGTCCTTCCTATGCTGGGAACCAAAGGCCCGGTTGGAAGCGGGTTCGCCTTCTCCCGCCCTAATGCCACCGAGACACCGCCCGTCTCCCTCTGAGAGGAGGTGGAGGCTGGAGGCCATGCTTCGGGTGCTTTGGCCTGGCCGTTTTCAGTATTACACTTTGCCTTCTCCAGAGCTTAATCAGGAGAACTTTATTCTTCCAGGGTGAATATGAGGCCGCGCTGACCATCTACGATACCCACGTAAGTTGCGTTCACACCGTGTGCGGTTTGTTGCAGCATTTTGCCTTTTAGTCTCAAACAGACCAGATCTTTGAGTTCAGGTTATCCCAGCCAGAAAAAAACAGCTGGAGCAAGAACATGTTTCTTGTGTTAGGCCTCATGAGGTTAATTTTGCCAGGAGCAGTGTTGTAACCCTGCCTGTGATGGGGACAGTGGTTGGCTGTGCTCACCCTGAGAGTGCGGATAGATTTACATGTCTGAGGGCCTTGTCTCTGCAGTCGTGAACTTTTCTCCAGCCCCTTCATATCACTTTTCTTTGGTCAGACAACTGGTCTGCCCATTGGAATTTTTTTTACTTTACTATGATAAAATATTTAAAAAAACATAAAATTAAATGTACAAGGCCGGGTGTGGTGGTTCACGCCTTTGGGAGGCCAAGGCAGGTGGATCATTTGAGGTCAGAGGTTCAAGACCAGCCTGGCCAACATGGCGAAACCCTGTCTGCACTAAAAATATAAAAAATGAGCCAGGCGTGATGGCAGGCGCCTGTAATCCCAGCTACTCAGGAGGCTGAGGCATAAGAATTGCTTGAACCCCAGGAGGCAGTGAACGAAGATCGTGCCACTGCATTCCAGCCTGGGGTGACAGAGTGAGACCCTGTCTCAAAAAAAAAAAAAAATTAAGCGTGTAGTTCTGTGGCATTAAGCACATTCATATTGTGTAACCATCACCACCCTCCATTTCCAGAACATTCTTTGTCATCCCAAACTGAAACTCTGTGCCCATTAAACACTAACTCCCCATCCCTCCTCCCCAGGCCCAGGCATTCTTTTGAGAGAGGAAAAAAAAAAGCCTGACTCACAGCCCCCAAGGACCCTAGTGATGGCTTCATCATAAAAGCCTGGGACCATAGAAATGATTGTGATCTGGGGACCTAAACACCAGAGAAAAACACACAGTACATTTCCCTTGAAGGAATCCTTTCTACATAATTAGGAAGTTGTAGGAAGAAATGACGGGTGGACCGGGTGAGGTGGCTCATGCCTGTAATCCCAGCACTTTGGGAGGCCGAGGTGGGTGGATCGCCTGAGGTCAGGAGTTCGAGACCAGCCTGGCCAACATGGTAAAACCCTGTCTCTACTATAAATACAAAAATCAGCCGGGCATGGTAGTGGGCGCTTGTAATCTTCCCAGCTACTCAGGAGGCTGAGGCCGGAGAATACCTTGAACCTTGGAGGTGGAGATTGCAGTGAGCCAAGATTGCACCATTGCACTCTAGCCTGGGCGACAAAGTGAGACTCCATCTCAAAAAAAAAAAAAAAGAAATGAAGGGTGACATAATACACTGTGAGCTCGAAGTGGCCCATTCAGCAAAGCTGAGTCTAGAAACGTGATTGGGCATACAACCCTCCCACCAGTGTGGTCTGAGGCCCAGGGGTGGGAGGTGACAGATGCCTGGGCCTGGCACGGGCCCTGGGCCTGCAATGCAGTGGGCTCCTTCTTCAGGTCCGCCTGGTGACCCCTCTAGTGCTTGGAGCAGTTCGCACCCCAGGCTAGAGTGTGGGCCTGTTAGTTGAGATGGTGGGGACCGTGGCAGAGGGCTTGCTCTGTGCAGGCCCACCCCACCCGGATAGGCTGGCCCCCAGCGGGCCCTGCAGACCCCTCATCCAGCCCACCTGCTGAGCCCACCTTGGCCGCCCTGTCTTCCAGATCCTTCCCAGCCTGCAGGCCCACGGTGCAATGCTGGACGTGGTGGACAGCTGCTCCATGCTCTACCGCCTGCAGATGGAAGGTAGCAACCCCCACAGCCGCGCTGGCCCCTTCCTCTTCCTCCCACATGAGGAGAGGGCGCTGTGGCCTGGGCCCGGGCTGGGTAGGAGCTCATGGGTGAGCTGCTCTAGGCCACTCTGCAGACCTTGGGATGGGCACACCTGGCTGCTGCCTTGGGTACTGCTGTGCAGCTGGCCCCAAGCTGGAGGAAGTGCCCAGGCTGCACTCCTCTTTCTTCCAGTTCCAAGCATTTCTTGGTGTGGAAGCCTCCAGCTCTGCACCCAGGGTGGCACCTGCTGTGCTGTTCCCACGGCTGGCCTGCCAAGCCTTCGGGGCACTGGTGGCACCTGGCCACCTGTCTCCATGCCACCTCCTTTCTAGAACATGGGAGAGTTTCTTAACTCCTTGGGATTGTAGACAGGTTTCTCAACCTTGTCCTGCTCTGCAGGTAGCCTGGAGGGACCAGCCACAGCTCTGGGGGCTGTCAAGGGCTCCAGCCAACCACTGGGTACCAGATGGTTCTCCTCTCACCTCAGGCTCAGCAGAGCCATCCTGGAACCACAGGGGCCTGGGGTAGGCCCTAGGCCAACAGTACAGTGGGGGTGCAGGCCTAGGCTGAGCAATTCGGGGACCTGAGGGAGGGCATGGCAGGCTCTTTCTAGAGATTCCGGAAGACTTCCTAATGGAGGTGAAATGTGAGCCACAGAAGGATGTGTGGGGTTTGCTAGGCAGAGACAAGGAAAGAGAGAGCAGAGAGAGCAGTCCATCCAAAGCCACCAGGACATAGAAGCCAGCAGCCTGCTGCAGGACGAGTGGCCGCAGGGCTCGATGTGGCCAGATAGGGCAAGAGCAGGCTGCAGGGTGTAGGAGCTAGGGAGCCCACCTGTGGGAAGAGCAGGCTGAGGCTGGAGACCCAGAGAAAAGTGAGGAGGCTGGGGGATGTATGGGGAGACCGGGGCAGGATCGGAGGCCGGGGGATGTGTGGGGAGACCGGGGCAGGATGGGGAGGCCGGGGGAGCCTCGGGGAGGCCAGGGGATGTGTGGGGAGACTGAGGCAGAATGGGATGCCAGGGGAGCCATGGGGATGCTGTGGGAGCCTCGGGGAGGCCGGGGGATGTGTGGGGAGGTCAGGGGATCATCGGGGAGGCTGGAGGATGTGTGGGGAGGCCGGAGGATCTCAGGGAGGCCAGGGGATCCGTGGGGATGTTGGGGGATCCACGGAGAGGTTGGTGGATTGCAGGGAGGCGGGGGATCTGCGGGGAGGCGGGGGATCCAAGACACCTAGGGTTGGTTTGTCAGAGCAGCCAGAGGCTTTGTTTAATAACCTTTGACACTTAAAAATGTGCTTCCTACTTATGCGTCTGTGACCTGTACGATTAGACAGCCCTAACACAGGCCTGTGCACAAGGCCAGACGCTGCCCATGGCCTTGCCCACCTCCCCACCCTCTCACCTGGGACAGGGTCATCAGGGCCTCCAAGGGAAACGCTGTGAAGGAGGCCCATGTACAGGACATGGCCCAGAGCCTCACACCGGGCCCTGGGTCTCCTCTCCATGTCCTCAGGGGTGTCTTTGGGCCAGCGGTGGCAGGATGTGCTGCCTGTGACCCAGAAGCACAGCCGAGACCACGTCCTGCTGTTCAATGACGCACACTTCCTGATGGCATCCCTGGGTGCACACGACCCCCAGACCACACAGGAGCTGCTGACCACCCTGCGGGATGCCAGCGAGTATACAGAGGGGACCCTCTTGGGGTGGGGGTTCCCAACCTGCTGAGAGGGTGATGGGGTGCTAGGGCTATGCTGAGACCTGCTCAGCGCCTGCCCCACCTGTGAGTGCAGCTCAGGGGATGCCCATGGAGGCTACTCCCAGGTGTGTACCCCTGTAGATGTGCGTCCCCAGTGTGGACCCTCGAGGCATGTGCACCCGCAGGCGTGTGGCCCACAGCTGTACAACTAGTAGCCCCAGGAAACAGCTGCCTCCCTCCCCAGCGTGGGTATGAGGTCCTCAGGACACAGAGCTGTCTCCCTCTCCAGCGTGGGTATGAGGTCCTCAGGGTCACAGGGCTGCCTCCCTCCCCAGCTTGGGTATGAGGTCCTCAGGGTGGAGAGGACAGTGAAGCCGTGAAACTGGAGACACCTGCTGGCAGGCCCTGAGGTCCTGGATGAGGTGCTTCTCTGCTCTGAGCCTCAGTTTCCCCATCTAAATCAGGGATGGTGCCTGCCAAGGGCTGGTGAGGGCTGGCCTGGGAGACCCGGGCTGCCTTGCCCATTCCCTTCTAGGGGTGGTGATCACCTTGACTTGTGGTGCCAGGCTTCTGCCTGAATTGTCAGCAATCCTGACCGTTCTGTTAGACTGGCAGTTTTTTTGTTTTTTTCTTTTTTGAGACAGTGTCTTGCTCTGTCATCCAGGCTGGAGTGCAGTGTCATGATCTTAGCTGACTGCAACCTCCACCTCCTGGGTTCAAGCAATCCTCCTGCCTCAGCCTCCCAAGTAGCTGAGACTACAGGTACGCACCACCACGCCCAGCTAATTTTGTGTATTTTTAGTAGAGACAGAATTTCACTGTGTTAGCCAGGATGGTCTCGATCTGACCTCGTGATCTGCCCACCCCGGCCTTCCAAAGTGCTGGGCTTACAGGTGTGAGCCACCTCGCCCGGTCTAGACTGGCATTGTTATGCCTGCTTCACAGATGAGCCAACTGAGGCCAGAAGGTGGGGGATCAGGGAGCTGGAAATGGGCGAACTCCAATCCAGGTGTGAGTTCAGTGCCCTGTCCTGTCCCCTCGATGGGCTGCCCCGCCTGTCACCTCACCCCATCAGTGGGCCAGGGACACCTCGCTGAGGAAGAAATGGCCCTGCCCCTCCCGGATTTTCTGTGGTGGGCAGGCAGCTGAGGGCGCTGTCTCGGGTTCGCAGATCCCCAGGGGAGAACTGTCAGCACCTCCTGGCCCGAGATGTGGGGCTGCCCCTGTGCCAGGCCCTGGTGGAGGCTGAGGCCGGGAACCCCGACCGCGTCCTGGAGCTGCTCCTGCCCATCCGCTACCGGATTGTCCAGCTCGGTGGCAGTGATGCCCAGGTGAGCCAACAGCTGCCAGCCAGGGTGCCCAGGGCCTGAGCCAGGGAGTCTGGGCACCTGCAGCCCCTAAATCTCTCCTATGGTGTTGGTGCCCACGACGTGACTGTGAATGTGTCTCTCACGCTCCCACCCTGTAAGTTTGTCATCAAGGGTGTGGCATCAACACCACTGTCCCCCTGGAGAGCAGGCAGCCCGCAGCGGGCAGGGGCTCACCTCCCCCTTTCCAAGTTACAAGAGCCTCACATGCCCAATTGACATTTCAGAGAGATGTCTTCAACCAGCTACTGATTCACGCGGCCTTAAACTGCACCTCCGGTGTCCATAAGAATGTGGCCAGGTGAGCTCCTAGCCCCTGCCCAGCACTCCAGCTTTCACAGGTTCTCCCCTCGGACTTGGGACGCGCCTGGAGGCCCCACCACCCTCAACCCGAGATGCTCCTGCTTCTGAGGCTGTGCAGTCGGAAGGCTGTGGGGAATCTGGTTCTCCTTGTTAGCAGGCTCAACTTGACCAAGGGCAGCCAGCCCCAACCCAGGCCCAACCTCCGCCCTCCGCAGCCCGCTCCCTTTCAGCCATGCTGAGCTACCCAGTTATGAAAATACGTCCTGCTTTTTTAGGCCCCCAGGCTTTTGCATGTGCATGCCCACCGCTGGGAACACCCTTTACCTAATGCTCAGTTAGACCTCAGCTCATTTCTCCTGCCTACCTGTGCTGGGTGTAAAGAGGCAGCAGTAAGTAGGCACAACAGGCACTGCTGACTGGGAGTGCATCTGTAGTGGGGGGAGCTACAGGGAGCAGTCAGACCCACAGACACAGGTAAACTTGCACTGAGGAAGTGGCAGCTGAGGGCACACCTGAAAGCCCAGTGGGTTTAGCCAGGCCAAGCCAGGGGCTCGGAGGAGGCTGGCATAGCTGGAGGGTGAGCGTGTCAAGAGGGTGGCGTAGCTGGAGGGTGAGTGTGTCAGGAGGGTGAGTGTGTCAGGAGGGTGGCATAGCTGGGGGCGAGTGTGTCAGGAGGGTGGCGTAGCTGGGGGTGAGTGTGTCACGAGGGTGGCGTAGCTACGGGGTGAGTGTGTCAGGAGGGTGGCGTAGCTGGAGGGTGAGTGTGTCAGGAGGTGGCATAGCTGGAGGGTGAGTGTGTCAGGAGGGTGGCGTAGCTGGAGGGCGTGTAAGGAGGGTGGCATAGCTAGAGGGTGAGTGTGTCAGGAGGGTGGCGTAGCTGGCGGGTGAGTGTGTCAGGAGGTGGCGTAGCTGGAGGGTGAGTGTGTCAGGAGGGTGGCATAGCTGGAGGGTGTGTCAGGAGGGTGGCGTAGCTAGAGGGTGAATGTGTCAGGAGGGTGGCGTAGCTGGAGGGTGTGTCAGGAGGGTGGCATAGCTGGGGGGTGAGTGTGTCAGGAGGGTGGCGTAGCTGGAGGGTGTGTCAGGAGGGTGGCATAGCTGGAGGGTGTGTCAGGAGGGTGGCATAGCTGGAGGGTGTGTCAGGAGGGTGGCGTAGCTAGAGGGTGAGTGTGTCAGGAGATGGCGTAGCTACAGAGTAAGTGTGTCAGGAGGGTGGCGTAGCTGTGGGGTGAGTGTGTCAGGAGGGTGGCGTAGCTGCAGGGTAAGTGTGTCAGGAGGGTGGCGTAGCTGGAGGGTGTGTCAGGAGGGTGGCGTAGCTGCGGGGTGAGTGTGTCAGGAGGGTGGCATAGCTGCGGGGTGAGTGTGTCAGGAGGGTGTGGCATAGCTGGAGGGTGAGTGTCAGGAGGGTGGTGGCATAGCTAGCTGGTGAGAGTGCCAGGGGAACCCTCAGGAGCCCCCCCATTGCCAGCAGCCTTGGTACTTCCATGGCCCGGCCTGCCCCCCTCCACTCAGGCAGCTGAGCTTGGACCAGCAGCTGCATAGCCCCTGTGCGCCTGAGGGGAGACTGTGACACCTCTTCTTGCCCAGGTCCCCCGGGACCCTCTGACATAGGGGAAAGGAATAATAGAGGGGTTGTGGGTGCGTGGTGGGGAGGGTGTGCTGTGAGAGCAGGTGGCAGCCCGGGGCCGCAGGAGGCTGATGACAAGCCCAGTGGCTTAGGCACAGGTGCACCAGTGCAGCTCCCTCCAGGCAGAGTTCCCACAATGAGCCGTGCAGCCTTCGTGGTACTGATGAAACCGTTCTTGCTGGCAGCACTGGAACTGCCTGAAACTGGAAAATGTCTTGGAGACATGCTGCCCACTCTGCCCTTCCATGGCCATAGACAAAACCATGCATGTGTTTTTGTGGTCATGCCCCTTGGGGAGCTCCAGGCTGTAGTGTGGCTGGGAGGTGGCGCCTCTGGCAGCAGCGGTGGGAAAGTGGCTGTGTGGACAGGAGGGCTGAGGGCGGAGCTGGGGTGAGCATCTGGGGGGCAGTGCGGCCGTGCTGATGGGGCCCCCCCCCGGGTACCATGGGAGAGGATGGGAGGGACAGCAGGTTGCACAGGGAGCTGACTGTGGTGGGAGGTGTGGGGGGTGTCTTCTCTCCAAGTCCCGTCCTGCCACTAGGCAGCATCCCTGGGGCCATCAGCATAGCTCACCTGCCCCCAAGGTGGGAAACCCTCCACCCTAGCCTAGAGAAGGGATCTTTGAGCCCCCACATTGAGTGCCAGGCCCCAGTCCCTTCACACCACTCACGCCCTACAGAACCACTGTTGTCAGGTGTGTGGGGGCTGTCTTAGTCAGTTTGGGCTGTTATTTAAAAAGTGCCACAGACGGGCTGGACATGCTGGCTCACACCTGTAATCCCAGCACTTTGGGAGGCCGAGGCAGGTGGATCACCTAAGGTCAGGATCACTTACCCTCCAGCTACGCCACCCTCCTGACATACTCACCCTCCAGCGATGCCACCCTCCTGACACACTCACCCACCAGCTATGCCACCCTCCTGACACACTCACCCTCCAGCTATGCCACCCTCCTGACACACTCACCCTCCAGCTATGTATGCCAGCCTCCTCTGAGCCCCTGGCTTGGCCTGGCTAAACCCACTGGGCTTTCAGGTGTGCCCTCAGCTGCCACTCCCTTGGTGCAAGTTTACCTGTGTCTGTGGGTCTGACTGCTCCCTGTCGCTCCCCCCAGGGAGCAGCCCCCAAGACCAGCCTGGCCAACATGCTGAAAGCCCGTCTCTATTAA
The DNA here is from genome assembly GCA_963574635.1 of Cheracebus regulus. Taxonomy (NCBI): domain Eukaryota; kingdom Metazoa; phylum Chordata; class Mammalia; order Primates; family Pitheciidae; genus Cheracebus; species Cheracebus regulus. The sequence goes on along the minus strand of CAUYQU010098344.1, from coordinate 6,106 downwards.
AAAATACAAAAAATCAGCTGGGCATGGTGGTGGGTACCTGTAAAATCCCAGCTAATTGGAAGGCTGAGGCTGGAGAATCACTTGAACCTGAGAGGTGCATGTTGCAGTGAGCTGAGATCACACCATTGAACTCCAGCCTGGGTGACAGAGCAAGACTCCATCTCAAAAAAGAAAAAAAAAGTGCCACAGACTGGGTGGCTTGCACAGTTGGCATGCCTTGTCTCATGGTTCTGGAGGCCGGAATGGCCAGGATGGAGGCCGGGCAGGGCTGTTGCTGGTGAGGCCTCTCTTCCTGGCTTGTGGACGGCCACTTTCTTGCTGTGTCCTCACATGACCTTTCCTTTGAGTGCTAGTTCTTTCAGGTCTCTTGTTTTTTAATTTTTTAACATCTTTAGAGTCAAGGTCTCGTCAGTCAGGTTGGACTGCAGTGGTGTGATCACAGTTTACTGTAAACTCAAACTCCTGGGCTCAAGGGTTCCTCCTGCTTCGGCCTCTCACAGTGCTGGGATTACAGGCATGAGCCACCCCACTCATCTCTTCTTATAAGGGCACTAATCCCATTCAGGAGGGCCCCACCCTCGTGACTTAATCCCTTCCAAGAGGCCCTGCTCTCAATACCATTGCCTTGGGCATTTGGGCTTCAACGTATACCTTTAGCCTGGACACAGACATTCAGTGTGCAGCTGGGTCTTTACCTCAAACCATACCTGGGCTTCCTGTCTTCAAACTTGGGTTTTCCCCTTCACACCTGTGCTGCCCCTCATTGGTGTGGCTTCCTGCTCTGGAGGTCTGTGCCCTCCCATCCTCACCTCTCCCCAAACTGGGCCTCGGCCCTTGCCTCAGTGCGGCAGCCCAGCCTGCCTGTGTTCTGCCTTGGGACCAAGGGACCACCAAGCCCCACATCCCCCTAGAAGGTTCTGCAGCAGAACCTCCGTGTCTGTTTCCGCAGGAGCCTTCTGATGGAGCGTGATGCCTTGAAGCCCAACTCACCTTTGACCGAGCGGCTCATCCGCAAGGCGACTTCCCTCCACCTCATGTAGTGAGCCAGGCTGGCCACCTCCACGCTGCAGAACCTCAGTGATGGCCTCGCTAGCGTCCAGTCAGCTGCTCCATCGGCTCAGGGAGGGGAGACGGCCAGAGCCCATTTGTTAGGGCTGTTAGAGGGTGATCTTCAGTTTTAAGGAAGGCGGTCAAAGGTTAATTTTAAATGTGATTCTGAATCTTGCAGTCCTCGAGAAGGGCCAGCATGTCTTTTTAGCAGTCACAGCCAGTGTGAGTGCTGCTCCCTCCACCTGCCTTACTAATTCTGTTTCCCAGGGGAATGTGCCTACTGCCTGGTGGTCCGAGGGTTGGAAGGCAGGGCAGGGGTGGGGGCTGATTCCATTGGGATGAGTCTTCCAGAGGCACCCTCCCCCCACCACCTGTCCCCCTCCCCACCAGGCTGCCCTTGGGATGGACCTTTTCATTTACTTTTCCATATATTCTAGACAGGTTCTGTCGTGTCATTGTGTTGCTGTCCCATTTTTCAGGTGAGGGTACCAAGGGTAGGGGAGTGGCCCGCCTGCTGCCTTTGGCCTCAGCCCCCTGCTGCTGCACCCACCGCCCTCCTTGCAGATGAATGCGCACATGGGGTCCTCCTCTGTCTCTGGGGCGAGTCTTCCGACCCCCTGGCGGGGACTGTGTTGGTGCTTGGACCTATTTCTCTTTAAACTGCACATCATTGCAGGGCTTCATGTCCACTGTGATTTAATCATTAATGCACTTCTGCAGTGCAAGGATAGAGCTCAGGGCTGCTCTGTTGTGGCAAAACCCAAAGTGCTGTGATGTGTGGCTGTGACAAGCTTGGAGCAGGTCCTGCGAATGCCGCCCCTGGCTCCTGCTTGCCCATTGAGCGCCCTCCTGAATGTGCTGCCGACTCAGTTGTCTGCTTGCAGCCTTCCTGTGAGGAGGGGTCCCAGTGCACAGGTGCTTTTCAAGTTCCTTCAGTTTGTACTGAACTTAGCGAGGGATTCATCAGGGCAGGAGGCGGGCAGGCCTCCTAGAAGGGAGAGGAGACCTCCAAATCTATTGAGTGCCCACAGTTTGCTCAAGCCCAGGTTTGATTCAGGGATTAAAATGAATTAATGGGTTCCTCTAAGTCTCTGAGCATCTATGCTCCAGGCCTGGGGTGGGGTCCTGGGGAAACAGCTTCTCCTTGAACTTAAGGTAGGTGGGGCGCGGCAGCTCATGCCTGTAATCTCAACACTTTGAGGCCAAGGCTGGTGGATCCTCTGAGGTCAGGAGTTCAAGACCAGCCTGGCCAACATGGTGAGACCCCATCTCTACTAAATATACAAAAATTAGCCAGGTGTGGTGGTGTGCACCTGTAGTCCCAGCTAATCAGGAGGTTGAGGCAGGAGAGTCATTTGAACCTGGGAGGCAGCCGTTGCAGGGAGCCAAGATCGCGCCACTGCAGTCCAGCCTGGGTGATAGAGCAAGACTCTGTCTCAAGGAGGAAAACAATTAAAAAGTAGGTGGGGCTTCTAGTCAAGAAAATGGGTCATGATAGTAGGATTTCCAGTGAAGTGCCTTCTCTACCCAGGAGCTAGGGACACATCCTAAGAAGCCTCCCTCCCCTCTCCTGGTTCTGAGCAAGATGTGACTTGGCTGTGTCATTGGGAACCCTGGTTCCTCCTCCAGGAAGCCTTCTACCCCCACTCCCGCTGCAGGCTGGCGAGGGTGCTGCCTCTGTGCCCTGCAGCCCTCGGCACCTGCCCCTGCTGTTGCCCCTGCCATGACCTCCCCAGGTGAGAGACAGCACCTGTCCTCAGCATCACCCGGCAAACGGCCTGCACTGAATAGCTGTCAGGGAAAGCTGGTGAATGAACGCATCAATAAATGGAGCTGAACTCTGTGTAAGGCTTTGTTGCGTTACTGTGAAGAAATACCTGAGGCTAGGTCATTTATGAAGAGGTTTAATTGGCTCACAGTTCCACGAGCTTTTCAGGAGGCATGGTGCAGGCATCTGCTTCTGGTGCAACCTCAGGAAGCTTACGATAGGTGATGGGGAGCCAGTGTATCACATAGTGAGAGCAGGAGTGAGAGAGAAGGGAGGCCTCAGACTCTTGAATAACCGGATCTCATGTGAACTAAGCGAGAACTCATTCATCACCAGGGGACGGTGCTAAACCATGAGGATCTGCTCTCCTGATCCAATCACTTCCCACCAGGCCCCACTTCCAACACTGGGATCGCATAAACATCCAGACGATGGCAGATCCTACTGGGGGAAAGCAGAAATGAATTTGCTGTAGATAGGCCACACCTACTGTGTGCTGACATGATACCGGGAGAGGAGTATCAGGAGTGGATGTTGCAGATCCTCTGCCACTCTCCCAGCAGACATCCCCAGGACGAGCAGAGAGGGGAACGCAATGAGCAGGCCAAACTCTTTGCAGGCTGCTTCCTCACCCCCGCCTACCCCAGCACGCTCAGCCCCTGCCTGCTGCCCTGTGCTGGGTTGGGTGAGGTTGGGGAGACTGATCAGTAAGGGCTGGGCTGGGATGGCCTGCCCTTTATGAGCCCACGGTCTTCTGCTGAAGGAGCACAGCAACATGGAGTGACTAGTGTGGATGACGGAAAACCAGGGGCGCGGGACCCGGAAGTGGCTCCAGCCAGCCTGGAAGGCCTCTGCCCTGGGGCCCGGGTGGCTCCTTCCTACACAGCTCTCCACCGAACCTGCCCCAAATAAACAGCTTATCTTCCTCCCTGAAAATGGTGCTCTCCGGAGTTCTGTCCTGTCCAGGGCGGGTCATCCCAGGCTCCTCTTCCTGCATCCTCCTCCATCCATCAGTCCTGGATAATCAAAGCTCCCGCTTAGTGACACTCTGTCCTGGGTGGAGCCCCTCATTGGATCCTCAAGCCCCCGAGTTGGGTATTACACCTGGTTGGCAGGCAAAGCGAGGCCAGTCTCAAGTGGCCGCCCACTGACCCGTCTGCCAGTCCTGTCTATGGCTCAGGTCAGGGATGTCCTATCTGCGTCCCACCCCTCCACAGCATTTGCACTCCTCAAGGCAGGTTCCCTCACAGGGCCCCAGTCCCCGGCCTCTCTCCTCCAACGCAGCTCCCCAGCTGGCCTGTAAAGCGCAGGACAGGCTCTTGGCCCGCCCTCGGCCGTCCTCAGGCCTTGGCGGTTGGGGAAGCCCGTGAAGGGTTAACGGTTCTCCTCCGACCCCACAGGCTGTGCAGCTCCGGCCATGAGTCTCCTTCTGGTCCCTGGGTCACCCGGCGCAACCGTGCGCGCCTAGGGGCAGGGACTGCGCCTTTTCACTACTGTGTTAGTAAAAGCTGGCGCGCGTGGCTTCGCAGAAGGTGGGTGGGCCTACTTGGTTTAGTCTTCCCATCGACACCCTTAAGTGGCAGTTTTGACTTTCTCCCTATAGACGAAGAGCTGCCGTACGTGACTGCGGGTCACACGTACGACGAAGAGGCACTAGGCGGCCAGGCCGGGCGCACTTCCGGGTGGGAGCGCCCCCGCGCCGTGCAGAGCCAATCGCTGCGTTGAAGCAGTTCGCAGGCGCGCGGGGAGCTTCCCGGCGTCCCGACTACAATCCCCAGGATGCACCGGGCCCACCGCTTCACGGAGCCCTTTTCAAAACCGCCAATCGGCAGCCCGCGTCGCCCGGCGCCGCGTTTAAATCCGTACCGGAGGCGCGTCCTGTGTCTTCGCGGCCCTAGGTAAGGGGGTCAGGGGCGGGGGCGAAGCGTGTTGGGAGGGCCAGGTGCGGCGCGGTGCAGACGTTCTCGGGACGGGGAGGGGCGGCGTGCCACCAGGAGCCGGGTTTGGGCTCGAGCCGGGGTCAGCAGGGCCGCTCGCGCCACGGTCTGGGATGCAGGGAGGTCCAGGGCTGCCCCCCGGGCAACCAGAGCCCCCAACACTCTGGCCCAGGAGCTGAGAATTCCGTTATTTCGTCCGATAGCGCTCGGACTGACTCCCGGCCTGGCGGCACTCGGCCCCTGGGGTCCCCTGGGATGCGATCATTTCAGAGCGACCTCCGCGCCGCCTCTCCCGGACCTGGCCGCCACCTTCAGTTCTCTCTGCCCCTGTGAGCCGAAGGCTGAAGGAACCAGGAGCCCTGGGCCCTGACACGCACTCACCTTCTGGCCCCCTTTCACCCTGCAGTGACTTCGGACAGCTCTCTCCATGGAAGGACGCGGCGGCCGCGATGAGCCTTCAACCTGCCGGGGAGGGGACGCGAACATGGATGACCCTAAGAAGGAAGGCAAGTCCTTGCTGCCGCGGCGCTGTTGTTCAGGACGTTCGGTAGAGATGGAGGTTGATTTAATGTTGCCTTGAGAAATTATTTCTTTCTCAAGCGTTCGTCTTGTATTCTGCACCTGTGAAACACATGACATCTGTCTGTATTTTCTGGTTTTCTTTCACCTCTTCCCAATTTTAAGTTTCATCACAGCCAGGATTCTCATCAGTTTTATTTAGCACAGTGCCCCCATGCCCTGAACAGTACCTGACCCTTTGTGGGTGCTCAAACGTTTGTTGAATTCGATGTTTCCTTTTTTGTTTGTCGCTGGTTTCTGTTTGCTAAGACTTTTTTAGGATCTTTGAGACCTTGTTAATGAGTGAGTCTGGCCCAAAACTTTCCTTTCTTCTTGTGTCCTTGTCTGATTTGGGTATCCAGGTGAGGGTACAGCTTCACAAAATGAGTTCCTCTTTTTCTCTCAAAGCGTGTTTTTTGGTTTGTTTATTTTTGTTCATTTTTCGAGACGGCATTTCGATGTTTTTGCCTAGGCTGGAGTGCAATGGCTCCATCTCAGCTCACCACAACCTCCGCCTCCCTGGTTCAAGCGATTCTCCTGCCTCAGCCTCCGAAGTAGCTGGGATTATAGGCATACAGCACCAGGCGTGGTTACTTTTGTATTTTTAATAGAGACGGTGTTGTGAACTGAACGCTGGAATCTCGTCCAGCGTGAGGGTCCCAAACCTGGAAGAGAGCGCGCGCCGGAAAAAAGGAGATAGAAAAGGCGGGGTCTGGAGGGCTACATGCGCTATGCTCATGCAGCAGCTTTGTTTTGCAATGTGTTTCATTATATACTTTTCTGAAGTTAAAGT
>CAUYQU010098342.1:0-15987 GCA_963574635.1 Cheracebus regulus | reverse complement strand
CTTTCTTTCTCTTTCATTTTTTTCTTTCTTTTGCAGTTTCTTTCTTTCTCCTTTTCTCTCTTTTTCTAAAATCTCTTCCTCTTTCTTTCTCTTTCATTTTTTCTTTCTTTTGTTGTTTCTTTCTTTCTCTTTTTCTCTCTTTTTCTAAAATCTCTTCCTCTTTCTTTCTCTCTTTCATTCTTTTTATTCTAAAAAAAAAAAAAAAAACAGTCAGAGTAAAAAAGGCATATTAAGTACAAAGAGACAAAGATAAGAATTACAGAAGACTTTCTATAGAATCAGTGTAAGCAAGAAAACAGTAGAGAAACACTAAACAGTATTAAAAAAAAAACTATCAATGTAGAATTTTATACTCAGTAAAAATACTTTTTAAAAATAAAGAAGAAAAAATATTCTACAAAAATAAAAGTTAAAGGAATTCATCACGAGAAGATATGAACCAAAAAAACGTTAAAGAAAACCCAGGGACCCACAATGAGACACACTATAATCAAACTGTCAAAAGTCAAAGACAAAGAGACAATCTTGAAAGCAGCAAGAGAAAGTAACTTGTCACATACAAGGAAGCCTTTCTAAAATTATCAGCGGATTTCTCAGGAGAAATCTTGCAGGCCAGAGGGCAGTGAGATAATATATTCAAAGAGCTGAAAGAAAAAAAAATTCAACCAAAATATTATATCCATCAAAACCATCCTTCAAACATAAAGGAAAAATCAGACTTTCCAGGATGAACAAAACCTGGAAAAGTTCACTACCACTGGACCTGTTGTAGTGCCTTTCAAGTTGAAACAAAAGAATGCTAAACAGTAACATAAAGTCTTATGAAAATATAAAGCTCTCCAATAAAGATAAATATATGGACATATATAAAGACTGTACTATGCAATTTTGGCGCATAAATGCACTTTTAATTCTTGTACAGAATTTATAAGACAAAAGCTTAAAAGAAACTATAAATCTATGTTAAGAAATACATGATATATGAAGATATAACTTGTGACATAAGTAACCTATGGTAATGGTAGGAGCTTTGAAGAAATAGTCTTTGTATGCAATCAAAGTTATGCTGTTAACAGTTTAAAATAGTTTATTAAAACTTTAAGTTTTTTTATAATCCCTATGGTAACATAAAAAAATTCTATATAATATATGCAAAAGGAAACAAGAAGCGAATCAAAACATGTCACCACAAAAAAATTCAACAAAACCCAAAAGAGGTCAGTAAGAGAAGGAATAAATAACAAATTTTACAAAACATACAGGAAACAACAAAATGGCAAGAGTAGGTCCTTTCCTATCAGTAATTACTTTAAATATAAATGGATTAAACTCCTGAATCAAAAGATACAGACTGGAAAGTGGATTTGTAGAAAGGATCCAGCTTTGTAAAAAGGATCCTGTCTACAAGAGACAGGATAAAGGATCCAACTTTATCCTGTCATTTAGATCTAAGAAACACATATGCTGATAATGAAAAAAAAAAAAGAAAAAAGAAAAGTAAATGTCATGCATATACTAAACAAAAGCAAGCAGAGGTGACTATACTGATATCAGACAAAATAGACTTAAAGTCAAAAATAGTCACAAGACAAAAAAAGGATATTATATAATAAAAAGTCAATTGAGAAAGATAACAATTACAAATAAATATACAGCTAATACCAGAACTCCTAAATATCTGAAGCAAGCATTGACAGATCAGAAAGCAAACATAGACAACATAATAATGGTAGGGAGCTTCAAATCCTCACTTACGATAATGGCTAGAACAACAAGACAGAAGATCAATAAGGAAATAGAGTACTTGAACATTATAAATAGTGCTAACAAACATGTACAGAACATTCCACCCAATAAAATGAGAATATTTATTTTTCTCAAGTGCACATGGAACATTCCCAAAGATAAATAACATGTTATACCACAAAAAAAGTTTCAACAAATTTTAAAAGATTGAAATTATACAAAGTATCTATTTTGATGAAAATGACATAAAACTAGACATCAATAGTAGAAGGAAAACCAAAAATTCACAAATATGTGAAAATTAAACAACACAGTTTTCAACAAACAATGAGTCAAAAAAGAAATCACAAGAGTTGTTAGAAACTATCTTGAGATAAAGGAAAATAAAAATACAATGTACCAAAAAGTGTAAGTTGCAGCAAAAGCAGCGCTAACAAAGAATTTTATAGCTATAAATATGTAATCATAAAAGAAAGAAAGCGGCAAGGCATGGTGGCTTATGCCTGCAATCCCAGCACTTTGGCAGGCGAAGACAGGAGAACTACTTGAGGCCGGGCAACAAAACAAGACCCCATCTCTACAACTTAAAAAAAGAAGAAGAAAGTTTGCAAATCAACAACCTAACTTTTTACTTCAGGAAACAAGGAGAGAAAAAAAATCTATACCCAAAGCTAGCAAAAGGAAGAAAATTTTAAAGATTAGATTAAATAAGAGATAAATGAAATATAGAATAGAAAAAAAATCAGCAAAACTAAGAGGTGGTTTTTGAAAACACAAACAAAATTAACAAATGCTTAGCTAGATTAACTAAGGAAAAAAGATTCCACCAATAAATCAGAAATTAAAAGCAGAACATTAGAACCCATGCCACAGAAATCGAAAGATTATAAGAAAATATTATCAACAGTTAATTATATATCAACAAATTGGATAACTTAGAAGTGGACAAATTTCTAGAAATATACAACCTAGTAAGACTGAATTATGAAGAAATAGCTACTCATAACTACGAAGGAGACTGAATTGGTTCAAAAACCTCCAAACAAACAGCAGCCCAGAACCAGATTACCAAACATTTAAGGAAGAATTAGAACCAATGTTCCTCAAAGTCATTTAAGAAAATGAATACAAAGAACACTTCAAAACTCATTCTATGAGGCCAGCATTACCCTGATATCAAAGTCAAACAAAGAGGTTACATGAATAGAAAACTACAGACCAATATCCCTGATGACCAAGTGGGATTTATTCCTAGAATGCAAGAATGATACAGCATGCGGCCAGAGGGGTGGCTCGTGCCTGTAATCCCAGCACTTTGGGAGGCCAAGGGGAGTGGATCACCTGAGGTCAGGAGTTCAAGACTAGCCTAGCTAAAATGGTGAAATCCCATCTCTACTAAAAATGCAAAAAAGCATCCAGGCGTGGTGGTGCATGCCTGTAATCCCAACTACTCAGGAGGCTGAGACAGGAGAATCCCTTAGACCTGGGAGGCAGAGGTTGCAGTGAACTGAGATTGTGCCACTGAACTCCAGCCTGCAACAAGAGCAAAACTCCATCTCAAAAAAAGAAAAAAGAAAAAAAAAAAAAAAAGAATGATACAATATGCAAAACTCAATGTAATACACTATAGTAACAGAATGAAGGGCAAAACAGCATGATCATTTCTATTGATGGAGAAAAAACATTTAACAAAATTTAACACCCTTTTATCATGAAAACACTCAGCAAACTAGGAATAGAAGGAAAATAACTCAACATAATAAAGGCCACATATGAAAAATTCACAGCTAACATGACACTCAATGGTGAAAGATTCAAAGCTTTTCCTCTGAATTAGGAACAAGACAAGTATACTCTGTCTCTTCACTTCTATTCAATATAGCATTTGAATTCCCAAGCAGACCAATTAGGAAAAAAAATTAAGCAAGAAATGACATCCAAAGAATAAAAGGAAAAAGGAAAATTATCTCTGCTCACAGATGACTTGATCCTATATGCATAAAATCCTAGACTCCTGCATAAAATCCAAAAACTGTTAGATGCATCTATGCATAAAATCCAGAAAATTGTTAGAACAATTAAACAAATTCTGCAGAGTTGCAGGATCCAAAATCAACACACAAAAATCAGTTGTGTTTCTATAAATTAAGTATAAACATCCTAAGGTAATTAAGAAAACAATTTAATTACAATACTATCAAAAAGAATAAAATACTTAGGAATAAACTTGGCCAAGGAAACAAAAGGCTTGTACTCTGGAAACTACAAAACAGTACTGAAAAAAGACACAAATAAATGTAATGACATTGGTGTTCATGAAGTGGAAGACTTAATATTAAGATGTCCAAAATGTCAGATGTGCTCCCCAAATGTGTACAACTATTATATATTAATTTGAAAAGTCAACAGAACCCAAAGCCATCTACAAATTATATGTAATCCCTATCAAAATCTAAGCTGCTTTTGAAGAAATAGAAAAATTTATCTAAATATTCATATTCACTCTAACTTGACAATCTTGAAAAATAACTGAGTTGAAGTTCCCTGATTTCAAAACATGTTATAAAGCTGCAGTAATTTAAAGCAGCATAACACTGTCATAATCCATTTAGATGAATGGAATAGAATAAAGAACCCATTTTTAAAAACTCCACATATATGGTCAAATAATGTTTGACAGCATTCTGGATCCACTCAATGAGGGATGAACATTGTCTTTAACAAATAGTATTGGGAAATTTGGATATCCACATACAAAAGAATGAAGTTCAACCCTAGTCTTACACAATATACAAAAATCAACTCAAAATGAAATCAAGACCTAAATAGAAGACCTAAAACAATAAAACTCTTAGAATAAGGTACAGGGGAAAATCTTCATAACATTGGATTTGGCAACTATTTTTTGAATATGATACCAAAAGTACAGACAACAAAAGAAAAAATAGACAAATAGGACTACATCAAACTTTTTAAAACTTTTATGCATGAAAGGACATAACAAAGTTAAAAAAATTTATGGATGGAAGAAAATATTTGTAAATTACATATCTGATAAAGAGTTAATATCCAGAATATATAAAGAACTTCTACAACACAATATTTTAAAATAATATAATTTTTAAATGGTAAGAGGACTTGAAAAAACATTTCTTTTAAAATTATATATGAATGGGCAAAAAACATAAGAAAAAATGCTCAACATCCAAACTGGAAATGAAATCATTAGAGAAATGCAAATCAAAACCGCAATGTTTATCTCCTCACAAAAATTGGAATGTTTACTATTAAAAAGAGAGAGAGAGAAATATTGGACACGATGCAGTTGATAGCAAACAGCTTAAAAGCAAAGTGACCCCAGATGCTAACTCAAAGCCACATGAAAAAACAAAGAGCTCTGGCAAAGGTATTTATTTATATTTTTATTTATTTATTGAGGGTTTTACTGTTGTTTATTGTTTTATTTTTGCTTTTTCAACTTTTATTTTAGATTCAGAGGATGCTTGTGCAAGTTTGTTACCTGGGTATATTGTGTGATGTTGAGGTTTGGGGTATGAATGATTCCATCACTCAGACACTAAGAATAGTACTCAACAGTTTTTCAACACTTTCTACCTTCCCTCCTTCCCCATCCTCTCCAATAGTTCCCAGTGGCTATTGTCATCTTTACGTCCATGAGTACCCGATGTTTAGCTCCTGCTTATGAGTGAGAATATGTGGTATTTGGTTTTCTGTTCCTGTGTTAATTTGCCTAGGATACTGGCCTCTAACCACATTCATGTTGGTGCAAATGACATGATTTTGTTAACTTTTATGACTGCATAGAATTCTATGGTGTATATGTACCACATTTTCTTTACCCATTTCACTGTTGGTGGGCACCTACGTTGATTCCACGACTTTGCTGTTGTGAATAGTACTGCAATTAACATGTGAGTGCTTGTGTTTTTTTGGTAGAATGATTTATTTTGTTTTGGATATATACACAGTAATAGGGTTGCTGAGTCAAATGGTAGTTGTTTTAAGTTCTTTGAGAAATCTCCAAACTGCTTTCCACAGAGGCTGAACTAATTGACATTCCCACCATCATACATTAGCGTTTCCTTTTCTCCTCAGCCCCGCCAACATCTGTTGCTTTCTGACTTTTTAATAATAGCCATTCTGATGTGTGAGATGGTAGTTCATTGTTTTTTTTTTTTGTTTTTTTTTTTTTTTTTTTTTAAGATGGAGTCTCACTCTTTCACCCAGGCTACGGCACAATGTTGGCTCACTGCAACCTCTGCCTCCTGGGTTCAAGTGATTCTGCTGCCTCAGCCTCCAGAATAGCTGGGATTACAGGCACCTTCCACCACACCCAACTAATTTTTGTATTTTTAATGAAGATGGGGTTTCACCATGTTGGCCAGGATGGTCTCTAACTCCTGACCTCAAGTGATCTGCCCACCTCGGCTTCCCAAAGTCTTGAGATTGCAGGTGTGAGTCATCATACTTGGCTTCATTGGGGTTTTTGACTTGCATTTCTCTGATGATTAGTAATGATGAGCGTTTTTTTTTATATGTTTGTTGGCCACTTGCATGTCTTCTTTTGAGAAGTGTCTGTTGATACCTTTTGCCCGTTTTTCAATGGGGTTGTTTTTTCCTTGTCCAGTTGTTTAAGTTCCTTACAGATTCTGGATATTAATTCTTTGTTGGCTGCAAAGTTTGCAAATCTTTTATCTCATTTTGTAGGTTATCTATTTAATCTGCTGGTAGAGTCTTTTATTGTACAGAAATTCTTTAGTTTAATTAGGTCTCACTTGTCAATTTTTGTTTTTGTTGCAATTGCTTTTGGGGACTTAATCATAAATTCTTTCCCAAGGCCCATATCCAGAATGGTGTTTCTGAGATTTTCTTCTAGAGTTCTTTTACTTCAAGGTCTTACATTTAAATCTTTAATCCATCTTGAGTTAATTTTTGTATGTGGCAAAAGATAGTGGTCTTGTTTTATTTTTCTGCATATGGCTGGCTAGCCAGCTATCACAGGACCATTTATTGAATAGGGAGTCCTTTCCCCATTGCTTACTTTTGGCAACTTTGTCAAAGATTAGATGGCTGTAGGGGTGCAGCTTTATTTCTCAGTTCTCTATTCTGTTCAACTGGTCTAGGTGTTTGTTTTTATACCAGTACCATGCTGTTTTGGTTACTGCAGACTTATAGTATAGTTTGAAGCCAGGTAATGTGATGCCTCTGGCTTTATTCTTTTTGCTTATGATTGCTTTTTGGGTTGTTTGTTGTTGTTGCTCCATATGAATTTTGGAATAGTTTTTTCCAATTCTATATAAAAAAAAAATGACATTGGTAGTTTGGTAAGAATAGCGTTGAATCTGTAGGTAGATTGCTTTGGGCAGCATGGCCATTTTAATGATATTGATTCTTCTACTCCCTGAGCATGGAATGTTTTTCCATTTATTTGTATCGTCTGGGATTTCTTTTAGCAGCATTTTATAGTTCTCTTTGTAGAGATCTTTCGCCTCCTTGGTTAGCTGTATTCCTAGCTATTTTAATTTTTTGTAGCTGTTGTAAATGGGATTGCAGTCTTGATTTGGCTGTCAGCCTGAATGTTATTGGTGTATAGAAATGCTACTAATTTTTGCACATTCATTGTGTATCCTGAAACTTTGCTGAAGTCATTTATTAATTCTGGGAGGCTTTGTCAGAGTCTTTAGGGTTTTCTATGTATAGATTCATATCATCAACAAAGAGAGATAGTTTGATTTCTTCTTTTCCTATCTGGACGCCTTTTATTTATTTATCTTGCCTGATTGCTCTGGATAGCATTTCCAGTACTATGTTGAAGAGGAATGGGGAGAGAAGGCACCCTTTTCTTATTCCAGTTCTGAAAGGGAATGCTTCCAGTTTTTGCCTGTTCGGTATGATATGATTATTTATCTATAATAGGCAATAGAAATGCACTTTTCTCTTAATTGATTTTAAAAACAATTGTATAAAATAACATGTATACAATAAACGATTGGGCCTATAATATATATAATTGTATAATACATATATACAATATATACAATTTTAATATATGGGTGATATGTTTGCTAATAATAGCACCAATAATAAATTAAACAATGTTATGTGTTTGTAACATTAATCAATATAATATAAATAACCACAAAGGGGTGAGGAAATTAAGTTCTACATGAATAATATTTCTACATATTACTAGAATTAAGCTAGTGTGAATCTGAAACTCATACTGATAAGATGTATACAGGAAATCCTAGAGCAACCACTCTAGGTTGCTAGAAATAAAAAATATAGTGATAAAATTATTAATGAAATTTAGATATTATATTAGAAAATATTAATCCAATGAAAAAGAAAGAAGTAAAGACAAAAGAGGAACAAAAAAGACATGATACATATAAATAGCAAAAGTAAAATGACAGACATAAATCTGACTGTATAACAATATGAAGTATGAATGGAATAAACGATGCAATCAAAAGGCAAAGATGTTAGATTGGATAAGAAAACATGAAGTATATATTGTCTAGAGAAAACACAGTTTTGATTCAAAGGCACAGAATAAAAGTAAAAGAATAGCAAAAGGTATATTATGCCAACAGCAACCACAAAAACACTGGAGTCAGTACACTGATATCAGGCAAAATGGACTTTAAAACAACAATTGTTACTAGAGATAGAGTAGCCTTTTATAGTTACAAAAGAATCCATCCATCCATTAGGAAGAAATAAGTTACCAACATATATGCATCTGTATATATGAAGCACCAAAATAAATGAAGCAAAAATTGACCTAAGAAAAGAAAGAAATTGACAAGGTCAACAGAAATAGTCGAGGACTTCAATACCAGCATTGAAAAATGGATACAACTGGACAGAAGATCAACAAGGGAAAAGAGGACATGAGCAATACTACAAACCAAACAGAACTGCAGGACTGTAGACATTCTACTCAACAACAACAGAGTATATACTCATGTCAAGTAAGCATGGAACATTCTAGAGGATAGACCACATATTAGGCCATAAAATACACCTCAGTAAAGAAGAATAGAAATAATGCAAAGTATGTTCTTAACCACAATGGAATAAAATTAGAAAGCAACAACAGGGGAAATTTGGGAAGCTCACAAACGTGGAAATTTAAAACTAAATTTCCACTATAAAACAGTTCAAGAGTCAAAGAAGAGATGAAGACAGAAATCAGACAATATTTTGAGATGAATAATAATGAAGACACAACATATCAAAACGTATGTGATGCAGCTAAAAAAGTAATTAGAGTAATATCAACGGCTGTAAACACCTGTGTTAAGAAAGATCTTGAATTAATAACTTAAAATTCAACCTTAACACTAACAAAAAAATCAAACTAAATTAAAGTAAGCAGAAGGAAGGAAATAATGATTACAGTACATATTAATGAAATAATTTGATCCTTTGAAAAAAATCAATAAAATTGACAAAAATTTAGTTTCATCAAAAAAAGAGGAGAAAAGACTCAAATTATAGAATCAGAAATAAAAAAGAGACATTACTACTGACATTAAAGAAATAAAAAGGATTATAAAGGAATAACAAAAATAATTATACACTAACAAATAAGATAATTTAAATGAAATGAAAAAATTTTGAGAAAGACACAACTACCAAGACTGACTCAAGAAGAAACGGACAATCTGAATAGACCTAAAACAAATTAAGAGAATGAATCAGTAATCAAAAACTACCCACAAAGAAAAGCAAATGCCTTCACTGGTGAATTCTAAATATTTGATAATACAAATATTTCACACTCTTCCAACAAAAAGATAAGGAGGGTGCACTTCTTGAATCATTTTATGAAGCCACTATTTCCCTGACACCAAAACCAGATATAGACATCACAGGAAAAGGAAACCATAGGTCAATACCTCTAATGTTATGGGTGCAAAAGTCCTCAACAAAATACTACCAAACCAAAGCCAGTAATACATAGAAAGAATTATCCACCATGATTAAATAGGATTTATCCCAAGGACACAAGGTTGGTTTAATATCCAAAAATCAGCTACCATAATACACCATTTCAATAGAAAAAAAAATTGACCAAAGTCTCAATCAATACAGAAAAAAAGTATTTAATAAAATTAAACGCCCTTTCACGATTTAAAAAAAATCAGCAAACCAAATAAAAGGGGACTTCCTTAGCATGATGAAGGGCATGTAGGAAAATCTCACAACATCATACTCAGTGCTGGAAAAACTGTAAGCTTTACTTCTAAAATCAGGAGCAACACAAGGATGCCCATTTTCAACACTGACACTGAACATTGTACTAGAAGTCCTAGGCAGAGAACACAGCCAAGAAAAAGACATAAGAGGCATACGTATTTAAAAAGAAGCAGCTAAATTATTTATGTTTGCAGAAGGCATGATTCTGTTAATAGAAAATCCCAAAAGATCCACCAAAAAACTACTAGATTTAGTAAATTCAGTAAGGTTGCAGGATACAGTATCAGCACATAAAAATCAGTTGTGTTTCTCAATGCCAGCAATGATGGGTATGGTAATCGTTACGTGCCTGTAGTAATCACCTCACTGTGTACAGGTATATCAAAAGAAGTATATCAAACATCATGTTGTATACCTTAACATACATAATTTTAAAAACTTACACTGTAGTAAATTGCAGCTATTTAGAGATGAATCAAAATAAAGAACTCAGGGCCAGGCGCAGTGGCTCACGCCTTTAATCCCAGCACTTTGGGAGGCTGAGGTGGGCAGATCACAAGTTCAGGAGATCAAGACCATCTGGCTAACATGTGAAACTCTGTCTCTACTAAAAATACAAAAAAATTAGCCAGGCGTCGTGGTACACGCCTGTAGTCCCAGCTACTAGGGAGGCTGAGGCAGGAGAATCGCTGGAACCTGGGAGGCGGAGGTTGCAGTGAGCTGTGATGGTGCCATTGCACTCCAGCCTGGGCAACAAGAGCGAAATTCAAGTTGACAAGGGGTAGACTTGTGATGGTTAATACTGAGTGTCAATTTGATTGGATTGAAGGATGCAAAGGATTGATCCTGGATGTGTCTGTGAGGGTGTTGCCAAAGGAGATTAACATTTGAGTCAGTGGGCTAGGAAAGGCAGACACACCCTTAATCTGAGTGGGCACCATCGAATCAGCTGACAGCATATAAAGCAGGCAGAAAAACATGAAAAGATGACATTGGCCTAGCTTCCCAGCCTACATCTTTCTCCAGTGCTGGATGCTTCCTGTCCTCAAACATTGGACTCCAAATTCTTCAGTTTTGGGACTCAGCATGGCTCTCTTTGCTCCTCAGCTTGCAGACAGCCTATTGTGTGACCTTGTAATCATGTGAGTTAACACTTAATAAACTTCCCTTTATAGAAGTATCTATACTATTAGTTCTGTCCATCTTAAGAACACTGACTAATATAGCTTCTGACATTGATATAATGAAAATTACAGGAAGTGATGTTTAGATTGAGACCTAAAAGATAAGTCAGAGGTAACAGGATAGAGTCACGAAGTACAGAAGAATGTTGTGGGCATAGAGAATGCTCTGAATTAGGAAGCAGAATGACAACTTGGGGGACTGAAAATGTGAGGTCAGAACGTAGATCATTGAAGAGAGTGACATGAAATGATGCTGGACAAACAGACAGAAGACAGATCACTGAGTGTCTGTGAAGATGCTTTAAGGATTTTGAATATTATACTGAAAGAATGATGGATACTTTGAAGCATTTTAAGCAGATAGCATTGGTGGTGGTAACTATGAGGTAATATAATGACAATCTCATTTCTAGAAGACTCATCGGTATGCATTTGCAAGAGTGGATGGGAAGCAGATGGGAAGGGACCAAGAATGGAAGCAGAGTGGTCATGTTAAAAATGGTGGAGTTATAGCAGTAGGGATACAGAGACATGGGCCATTTTAAGCAATATTAGGAGGTGGAATGAACTGGCATTGATGATTGACTGATTGGAGTAGGTGAGGGCGAACAGGAATTACTGATATAATCCTGGCTTCAGCAGCTGCAGAATTGTTTGTGGCTTTTATGGAGATGGGGGAATGGAGGAGGACTTGGCTTGGGGACAAAGATCATGAGTCTAATGTGAACATGTTGAATTTGAAGTGCCTGAGAGATATTCAAGTAAAAATGACAAAGATGTCAAGTAAAAATGACACACGAACACACACGTCACAAACAAAGCACACTAAGGAATATAAATCAAAACCCTCAATAAAAATTAGCAACTAAAACTGAGTTTTATTACAGGATTGCGCATACTCTTCAAAATAAGGAATTCTATTAATAAAATTTATATTAATCATCTAAAAAAACCTATATAATTTCAATAAATTTACAAAAGTTATTTAGTAATATTTAATATCCATCCTGATTTAAACACTGTTTATATTTCTTTAATATATGTAACATATGGCAATGATAGACATTATAAAATTATGTAACTTATATTTGATGATATCCTGTTTCTGCCATCGCTTTTTTCCTTTTCCACAAGCACATCAAAGCCCCAGATAAAGGATGCTCCTTTAACTTATATTCCAAAGTAAAAAGAATGTAGAGCAGAACTAAGCCCAATCATTTGGCAACATGTAAAGCGAGGGAGAAATGATCATTTATTATTACACACCATTGAGATCTGATGCTTATTTGTTATTACTGCATAGCAAATGAAAGCTGACCAATATTGAAACTGCTACCTAGAAATGGAACACTGATTTACCAAAAACAAGGGCAATGACAATAAGCCATTAAAATATAAGGGAGAGGCTAAAGGGGTGAGCAGCGAGGAAGTTGTTGCTGGAGACTGGAATGATGACAACCCCTGTTACGTAGTGGTGAAGCCATAAAACTGTCACCTGTGACAATACGGAAGGCAAATAATGAACTCATGATTTTGTGCTTTTAAGTGAAGAATTGGAAAAACAGACTATTAAAAATGTCTTTTGATAGTGATTGGATGTATTTTACTAAGTACTGCATGAAAGAAATAAGCTCAGGAACAAACCAGAAAGAATAAAAGGAATCCAGAAATTCTAGGATTTGCAGCATTGAAAGCTGCAACAGTTTCCCATCTGGAATGAGTAAAATGTAAGATTTGGAAGAGCTCTTAGCAACAAAGTCTTGTTAAAACCCAGTCTCGGCAGGGCACAGTGGCTCACATCTGTAATCCCAGGACTTTGGGAGGCCGAGGCGGGCGGATCACGAGGTCAAGAGATCGAGACCATTCTGGCCAACACGGTGAAACCCTGTCTCTACTAAAAATACAAAAAAATTAGCCGGGCATGGTGGCACGTGCCTGTGGTCCCAGCTACTCGGGAGGCTGAGGCGGAAGAATCGCTTGAACCCAGGAGGCGGAGGTTGCAGTGAGCCGAGATTGCGTCACTGCCCTCCAGCCTGGTGACAGAGCAAGACTCCGTCTCAAAAACAAACAAACAAGCAAACAAAATAACCCAATCTCATGTGAAGTATCATGTTAAGGGTGGCTGTATCAAGGAGTCATCGAACACTTCCTTTTAGTTTGACAAAATGGCTCAGAAAAAGAAACCACGGGGAGACAATACGATTACCTCAAGATACTCATAATTAATTATGAGTTTAGATGGGAGGCAAAATCTCAAAAATTAGGGATGTGGCTATAGTTATGAGACTGACATATCAAATAAAAACTAACTGCATTTTTGAAAAACTCATACTTCATATATTTTCCAGTTTTTGATCAGTAAAAATAAAGCTCCTGTGGACATCTGTGTACATCCTTTATATGGACAAATGTTTTCATTTCTCTTGTATAAAGTCTTAGGAGTAGAATGGGTCTAGTTAAGAAACAAGGCAGTTGTCTCATGAAGTGGTTGCCTAATTTTGCCTTCCCATCAGAAGCATGTGAGAGTTCCAATTGCTTCACATCCTTGTCGATACTTGATATGATCAATCTTTTTTATTTAAGCCATTCCAAAAAGTCTGCAATGGTATCTCATTGTAGTTTTAACATGCATTTCCCCAATGACTTATGATATTGAACATCTTTTAATGTGTTTATTTGCCATCTGTATACCATTTCTGGTCAAGTGTCCACGTTTTGTCCTATTTAAAAATTGGGTTGCTTGTTTGCTTATTACTTTGTTAATTATATATTCTGTATATGTCTTTTTTTTTTTTAAGACAGGATTTCACTTTGTCACCCAGGCTGGAGTGCAGTGGCATGATCTCGGCTCACTGCAGCCTCAATCTCCCAGGGTTCAAGCCATCATCCCATTCCAGCCCCTCAGGTAGCTGGGGTTATAGGCGTGCACCATCTTTTGCATTTTTTGTAGAGACAGAGTTTCACCATGTTGCCCAGGCTGGCCTCAAACTCCTAAGTTCAAGCTCAAGCCACTGACCTTGGCCTCCCACAGTGCTGGGGTTACACACATGAGCCACCACACTCAGCCAACAAGTCTTTTTTTTAAATATGATTTGCAATATTTTCTTCCAGTCTGGGGCTTGTCCTTCCATTATCTTAACAATTTCTCAATGTCTGTGAAAAACAGATATTTTTTATTTTGATGAAGTACAATATTTATTCTTTATCTTTTATGGATTGTACTTTTGATGTCATATATAAAAAATATTTTCCTAAGCTTCGGGTTCACCAACATTTTCTTTTATTTTTTATTTCACAAAAATAGACTATGTAGCTCTATTTAGTACAGGTCTGGCATGGCTTGTCAGTGAGAAAAAGAATCTATTACTCATATTGTGTTGAGACAGTGGGCATCAATCTATATGAAAATGAAATATAGTTCCCTACTTCATACCATACATAAAAATCAATTCCATTTTAAATTTTAAACAATGAAAATTATAACTTTTTATAACATAATGTAGGAGAATATTTTTATGTTCCTGGGGTAGGGGAAGTCATCTTAAGAGCAAAAGAAGCCAAATCCAAAGAGGAAAATATTGATGGACCTGACTACATTAAAATTGAGAAAATATCCTTATCAAAAAATAAAATGACAGAGAGTAAAAATGTAAAGCCTCAAACAAGTAGAAGTTCTTTAAAACACATATTACCAACAAAATATTCACATCAAGAATGTATCTGACAATCGTGAAAGTTAGCTTTTTAAAAAAAAACAGTAGAAAGATGGGCATAAGAGTTCAATAGATACATCTTCCAAGAGGAAAACAAAATAACCAAATAAGTGTATAAAGTTTCTCAATTACATCACTAATCATCAAAAGATAAATTAATGCCAAATTGTGATGCCATTTTACACCCACCAGATTTGTGTAGAGGGCATTAAATCTGACAATTGGATATTGTTGAAAATGTGGAGAAATCAGACTCTTATACGCTGTTGTTGCGAGCATAAATCGATTAGCATGAACTAATAATGTTAAAGATATGCATACCCTTTGACCCTGCAATTCACTTCCAGATGTACACCTTCACAATCTCTTGTATGCATGTGTTATGAGACTTGAACAAGAATATTCACAGCAGTATTGATCAACATGGCAAATAATAAAAATAATCAACTGTGGGAGGAATACCATGCTAGTATATATTCAGTCGATAGAATATTATGAGACCAAAAATACTTTCACAAACTGAGAAAAGGGCTGTTTTCCTATAGCCGCAGTAACAAATAGCTACCGGAAACAGTTTTAAACCTGTTCAATTGATCAGCGTCTCAGTGAACACCTTTTGTAAGTCTACCATTCAGTGTTGGCCCTGTCCTCTTGGATGCCAGCCAATCAGGGATGGACCTACCAGTAAACATAGCTCTGAGGGCCAACCAATCAAAAGCAGTCTCACCTATCTACAGATGATATCACTTGCAAATGTCTCTGAAAGCCCACCAATCCCTGAACTCTGTGCTTCCCACAAACCCCATAGAAATTCCATCAGCTGTCTGTTCTGCTCTGGAGATTGTGCCTGACCAGCACAGCTCCATCTTACAATAAGAAGCAATAAATTCAGCTTTGTCATGTCATTCCAGGTATTGAATGGTGGTCTCATCATCACTGGCCCACTGTAGAGTTGATTATATAGAAAGAGAAGTAGGAGAGAGATCCAAGATGGCCGATTAGCAACAGCTCAGGAATGTAGCTCCCAGTGAAAGCGCAGAGAGCGAGTGGACGCCGCACTTTCCGACGAATTTTTGTTGCCCACAGACCGGGAGATTCCCGGCAGAGGAGCCACA